>RCUC01088568.1:0-18813 GCA_003697995.1 Taxidea taxus jeffersonii
GCTGTTCATGTTACTTTCATTTCTACTTTTGTTTTAGGCCTACTGAACTAGATGCACTGGTATTTGGCCATTTGTATACCATTCTTACCACACAGTTGACCAATGATGAACTTTCTGAGAAGGTGAAAAACTATAGCAACCTCCTTGCTTTCTGTAGAAGAATTGAACAGCACTATTTTGAAGATCGTGGTAAAGGCAGCTCATCTATCAGATCATCTTAGAGATAATTCTTAACTTAGTCATTATTTTTTAAAAAAACTTAACTTGAACTATGTTACTTGAAAGTTAGTAAATAATGGTATCAGAATTTTAAAACCAAAAACACTGCTCTTTGAAACCTCAGAATAAATTATATAATGCATCCTATCCACGTACTTTATACTGTTAAAATAATTCTGAATGATTTCATTTGATATGTTGTACTCGATATCTTGAAATTTTTGTTTTCCTGAAACACGTATGCATATAAAAATAAAGCTCAAAGAATTATATGGCTGGGGTATTTACTTCTATTTGATCTTTCTGAAGCCACTCTGAGCTTTTATACATGGAATAAACTGTCTTTTCTAAGGCAGGTAATTTGTGTTCCATACCTTTAAGATGACTTTAATAAACACATGGTGAACCTGGGCATGGGAAATTGTTCTTTAGAAAATGTAAATAATTGCAAAGCAGTTAAATCCTGGAACAGATTACCATTTAAGAGCATTCTTCATATTTAAACCTAATTGAATTTATAAACATTTCATCAGAGCAGCTGTATTTTTATATTTGGTAAAGGGATAGTTTCAGAGACCTTATTTTTTTGAGTCAAGAATATTTTTTTTTTTTAAAGATTTTATTTATTCATTTGACAGACAGAGATCACAAGTAGGCAGAGAGGCAGGCAGAGAGAGAGAGGAGGAAGCAGGCTTCCCACTGAGTGGAGAGCCCGATACGGGGCTCGATCCCAGGACCCTGGGATCATGACCTGAGCCGAAGGCAGAGGCTTTAACCCACTGAGCCACCCAGGTGCCCCAGAGTCAAGAACATTTTAATAATATTTTATTTCTCCTGTGGGGAAGGGGGGAGTATAGTTTTCACAGAGGTATCAACAGGCATTTCTATATAATCACTAAGGATCATAGGTTTTGTCCCTTTCAAATTTTTTAATATTTTGTATAAAACCAAGGATGCTTTAAAGAGATGTGAAAATCATGTCATTTTAAAAAAAATATCTGGAATAATAGTACTTTTATATTTTCTTTTTATGTAACATCAGGCATTTTTACCTCATTTAATCCTTACTAAGACACTATGAAGAATAATATTCCCCGTTTACAGAGGAAGGAATGGTAGACAGAAAGCATAGTGTCTTGCCCAAGGTCATAGAGTTAGCAAGTAGTAGAGTCGGAATTCAAACACTGGCAGTCTGGCATCTGTTTGGCTTTTAGTGAATACTATATTTTTTGTTAAGATTATAGATTTATACCATATAAGGGATATATTAGGTTCACCTTAGTCTAAATCCCATATGAACTGGGTAATCTCTTTGGACTATAGTGCTATTTATATAGCTTTCCTCAACTAATTAGTTTTGTAACGTGTATTATTAAAAAATCCCAAGTTACCCGTGGTTTTGCAGAACTCTTTTGATGGTTTTTTTTTGGGGGGTATGTATTTTTGTATATTTGTTTTGTACTTAATGATGCCTTTTTCTTTTTACAGTAACATTCATTTAATTGAACCCAAACCATTTGTACTTCAGTATATAAAATCTAGACTTTTTTCTTTGAATTTTTTGAATATTAAGATATTCCATCAAAATAAGTTGTGGTATTTTTATCTTTACTACTTGGCTGTATTCTTATTTTAAAATGAGGAACGTTGGGAGATAATGGTTATTTATTCCAAGTTGAGTTATTTACTCTTCCTTAAGACTTACTGTATCTATGGGTCACTCTGAGAGGCCTTGTTTTTCTCTGGGGTTGAGTGAATCACCATCAAAACAATGCATTAGAAAGTAGAAACCTTGATTATCCCATTATGGTGATTCAGTTACTTCCTTTTATCTTTTAAATTTGGGTCCATAAAGCCAGTTCATAGTAGCTAAAAATGATCCCTGAAAAGCTAGTTTGCTGTCTAAAAAGTTAAATGTTATTTTACTGCCAAAATACTTGACGCATGTACTGAATTTGAGAATAACTAGCATGATCCTTTATTCGAATTAAAATTTATTTACTTATTTATTTATTTATTCATCTATCTATCTATTTATTTATTTGACACAGAGAGAGAGAGAGAGAGAGAGAGACAGCAAGAGAGGGAACACAAGCAAGGGGAGTGGGAGAGGGAGAAGCAACCCTGGATGCTGGGCTGGATCCCAGGACCTCAGAATCACCACCTAAGAGACACTTAACGACTGAGCCACCCAGGCACCCCTATTTAAACTAAAATTTAAATCATGAGTAGTGAGAAAGTTTAAATCAAGACAGAGACAGTCCACAGTGTCATTTGATGACTTCTGAATGATGTGCATTATTGGGTTTAGCATATCTTCTATGAAACCCTTTAGAAGTCGAACTTGTTACTTTTCAGTTAACTATTGGATAGGTAGACACTGTATTAATTCATTAGGAACCCAAATCCAGGAAAAGTAGTATAAGATGTCCATCTGAGAGATTCACTTAATACATCTTGATCTTTTTTTTTTTTTTTTTTTAAGATTTTATTTATTTACTTGAGAGAGAGCAGAGTAGGGGCAGAGGGAGAGGGAGAGCAGACAGGAGCAGAGGGAAAGGAGGAAGCAGACTCCCCGCTGAGCAGGGAGCTTGGCATGGGATCCCATCCCCTAAGTCCAGAAGGCAGCCACTTAATAGACTGAGCCACCCAGTTGCCCCCATCTTGATACTTCTTTGGTGAACAGGTAGTATTGTTCTTACTGTTGTGTATGATTGTCATTTAATGGGGATGGGTAGAATGTAGCTATACATTGAGATATTTCCAGATACTGTGTTCTAAAGTAAAACTTCATAACTTTTTTGAACTTATTTTAACTTACTGTTTTAAAGTATTATATAACCAGTTGTTATGAGCTAATTTATATATTTTATTGAGTCTTAAAAGGAAATGTTAAAAAGGTTGATGATATCTAGACTGATAGAAATATTTTCCTAATCTGTTTTTAAAGTTCCTAAGAATTGGGGTTGGATTTCTAGCTTTAGGTTTTGTTTTGGTTTTGTTTTTTCCTTATGTTTTTGTCAAATTACAGTAATTGAATTTGTGATAAAACTGTAGTAGATTCTTTGAGATTTTCTATTTTGACAATCCTGTGTTCTGTGACTAGGAATAGTTTTATTTAATTCTTTCTAATCCATCTGACTTTTGCTTGTATTGTTTTATTTTATTTGTTGGTTTTGCTTACAGCCCTGACTAGGACTTCTAGTATAGCTCTGACAGTAGTGAGAATGGACATCTTTGCCTTATTCATGATCTTAGGGGGAAAGTATTCAGTCCACTATTAAGTATGATTGTAGGCTTTTTTAGATGCCCTTTATTAGATTGAGAAAGTTTCTTTTCTGTTCTAGTTTGTAAGGAGTTTGTGTATGTGTGTTTAAATCATGAATGAATGGTATATTTTATCAAAGGCTTTTTCTGTACCCATTGAGATGATCATTTTTTTTTTTCTTTAGTGTGTGGAAATAAAGAGTTACATTAACTGATTTTCAAATGTTGCATCAGCTTTATTTTCCTGGGGTAAATCCCATAGGATGTGATTTCCTAGATGTTGTTAAGGAATTTTGTGTCTATATTCATGAGAAATGTTGGTCTCCAGTTATCTTATAATGCCTTGGTTTTGGTATCCTGTTAATGCTGGCCTAATTAAATGAGTTAGGAAGTATTCCTTCCTCTTAGAAGAGTTTATGTTTGAATTAATTTCTTTCTTAAATGTTTGGTAGAATTTACCAATGCAGGTGTCTAGGCTTAGAGATTTCTTTGTTGGAAGATTTTAAACTTAAAATTTTAACTTATTTAGTAGATTTAGGACTATTTAGGTTTTATGTTTCCTCTTGAGTGAGCTTTGGTGTGTTGTGTGCCTTTCCAAGGAACTTATCTTTTTTCTCTGCATTGTTGAATTTATGGCCATAGATTTCTTGGTTTTCCATTATCCTTTTAATATCTATAGCATCTGTAGTGATGTCCCTTCTTTCCTTCTTCATATTTGTAATTTTTTTCTTCTCTTTTTTTTTTTAAAGATTTTATTTATTTATTTGACAGACAGAAATCACAAGTAGGCAGAGAGGCAGGCACAGAGAGAGGGAGAGGCAGGCTCCCTGCTGAGCAGAGAGCCCAATGCGGCCATGGGATCATGACCTGAGCAGAAGGCAGAGGCTTTAACCCACTGAGCCATCCAGGTGCCCCTTCTCTTTCTCTTAGTCTGGTTAGCAATTTATCAGTTTATTGATTATTTTTCCAGAAATCCAGCTTTTGGTTTCATTGATTTTTAGCCTATTTATATCCTTTTATTCAAAATGTTTTTCTTATAAACAACTTAGAATTGGATCTTAGATTACTGACAATTTCTGTCTTTTAACTGATAAGTTTAACGTGTTAACATTTAAAGTAATTATTAATGTAGGTGGATTCAAATATGTCATCTTGCCAAGGACTTTTTATTTGTTCTACTTGCTCCATGTTTCTTTTAACTCTTCTTTTGGATTGGCTTGTTGTTGTTGTTTTTTTAATGAGGCCATTTTATCTCTACTGTTGGCATATTACTTATACATTAAAAAATTTTTTATGCTCGTTACCCAGAGTTTACAATCTCTCTCTCTCTCTCTCTTTTTTTTTATTTGACAGACAGATCACAAGTAGGCAGAGCAGCAGGCAGAGAGAGAGAGGGAAGCAGGCTCCCTGCTGAGCAGAGAGCCTTTGATATGGGGCTCTATCCCTGGACCCTGGGATCATGACCTGAGCCGAAGGCAGAGGCTTTAACCCATTGAGCCACCCAGGCGCCCCACAATATATCTCTTTAATCAGAGCCTGTGTTCAAATAATATATACTAGCTTTACTCTCAGTCTGTGGTTTGTCTTTTCATATTCTCAGTGATGTTTTTAGAAAAAAGGAGATTTTTAATTTTGATGAAGTCCAGTTTCTCACATTTTTCTTTTATAGATTATACTTTTGTTGTCATATCTAAGAAATCTTTACCTAATGCAAAGTCCTAAAGATTTTCTTCTGTTTTCTTTTAGAAGTTTTATTGTTTTAGCTCTTATATCATTAAATTCTGTGTTCTGTATTGAGTTAATTTTAGTGGAATGAAGTAAGAGTCTATATTGGGGTTTTTTGCATATGGATATATAATTGCTTTTGTTTGGTACCTTTTGTTCCATGTGAAAAACAGGGAAGAAGGATCCAGGTGGGGCTTTTGTGCCTGTACTGCAAGGGACCACAAGGGACACTTTCTTGATTCCTACCATGTCTCCATTTTTTGTTTTTGTTTTTGTTTTTGTTTTTGTAAACTTCCTGTGAGGTCCTTGGACAAGAGCCTATGAGTGAATGTAAATTCTTCTTTTGTTTTTGGCCCCAAGGGTTTTAATGGTCTTTTGTGAGGCCACACTCAGCTTTTAGCAATTAATTCGAAATTTTAGCTCAGTTCTTACCGTTGACCAGTATTTTTAAAGTGAACAAATGCTTTTGTATCTTCTCTTAGACTGGGTTAGTTGGCCCTGCATTCTCAGCTCTCTGCTGGTCATCATTATTCTAAGGATGGGAGCAATGCTCTTTTCATCTTTCTACATTCTAAAAATGGAAATCTGGAAATCTAGGCTGCTTTTTAATCTTGGGATAAATGCTCATTTAGAATTAAAAGTGCCAAATTCTTAAAGAGATTTTATTATGTAAAAATTTAAACATGCAAAAAGGAGAGAAAAAATAAAAACTATGTACCTTGCCTCAGATTCTACCAACTGAGGGCTGCCTATAATCCCATTCTTTTTTATTTACTTTATTTACTTAATATATGTTATACATAAGTTTGTAGATGTTTGCTTTTTAAGATATAATATACAAATGTGTTCCTTTTTGTTATTACTGTTGCTATTTAGATCATAGCCACACCTCGATTTAAAAATAGAACATTTACTAGTATCTGGACTACCTCTATATGACACGATTTTCGCCTGATCCCAGCTCTTTACCCTTTTTACCCTAAGCACAACTCTTTACCGTACCCTAACTGGAGGTTGCCACTCTCCTGAGTTTTGTGTTAATCACTTCCATGATTTAATTTTGTTGCTTTTGGTCTTTCTCTAAATGAAATCATACTGTATGCATTGTTCTATTTTGTTTCTTTCACACAATATTTTCTGTTTCTTCTATTTAGCAGTGTTTAATTATACAGTATTTTATTTGCAAGTATAACATTTAATTTCTCTGTTCTCCTGTCAGTTGACATTTGGTTGTGTCCAAAGTTTTGCTGCTATAAAAAATGTTGCTTGTGAACAATCCTGTACATATGTCCTGGTATAGATGTGCAACAATTTTTCCAGAGCATATACGTAAGAGTCCAATTTCTGGGTTGTCAAGTAATGTATATATTTAACTTTACGAGGTAATTCCAAATTGTTTTCATAAATACCGTGCCAATTTGCAGTTTATACTTCTCTTTTTGCCAACATTTGGAACTATTAGACACTTTTTTTTTTAACATGGTTATAATTTGTACTTTTTTTTTTTTAAAGATTGTATTTATTTATTTGACAGAGAGAGAGCACAAGCAGGGGGAACTGCAGGCAGATGGAGAGGGAGAAGCAGGCTCCCCGCCCAGCAGGGTGCCCGATGTGGGGCTGAGAGCCCAAAGTGGGGCTTGAACCCAGGAGCCTGGGGTCACGACCTGAGCCTAAGGCAGACGCTTAACCAACAGAGCCACCCAGGTGCCCCTATAATTTGTATTTTCAAGATTACCAATAGGCTTAGTATAAATTTATATGTTTATTGGCCAATGCCTTTTCTGTGTGTGTGATATGACTACTTAAGTTGGCTTTGCCTGTTTTTGTTGGGTCGTTTGTTTGTTCTTAGTAATTTATGGGAGTCTTATTTGTATTACAGATATTAATGCCTTCTTGGTTATATGTGCTACAAATATTTACTCCTAGTTTGTGGTTTGTCTTTTCAGTCCATTTGTGGTGTGTTCTGATTTACAAAAGTTCTTAAGTTTTATATACTTGAAGTGTTGGTTAGTCTTTTTCTTTATGATTTGAGTTTTTTTGTCCCTTGTTTATAAAAAAGGAAAACTCTTCCAAATCCTTATGTATAATTCAGGGTTCAGTTTTAGTGTCCCATCATTTGTGAAAATAACACCTTATTATTTTCCACGGGAGGTGAAGCTTAAGTCCTTGAGGCTGACTTATTTTCTGTATTTTAACTTATTAGGTGGACACAGTCTTGAGGACCAATATTGTTATGGTGGATCTCAATGTCGTAGAGCCCATAACTGGAAACTAAATGCATTGTGTGATATTGAGTAAAATATTTCTGTGTATTTTAGTGTTTCCCTTGTAAGTTTTGCCTACTTTATTCACTTAGGGAAGATGTAAAAAAAAACAAACAAAACCATATGTCAAAGTAACATAGGCAGAGAGCACTGTGTAATGCCTAACTAAGCACATTCACTTTAGTTTCATTGAAATTTGTAGAGGAAGACAATGGGAAATCAGATACGTTAAGAAAGATATAATTTTTACCTGCATAGCCCACCTCTATAAAAGTTCAGGAAAAAAGTCAAGTTCTTCAGGTACTGGTTGGCATGAAGAATTGTCCTACAAAGGACTAAACTCTGCTTGCTTGATTCCTGTGTTCTTTGCAAGGTATTTTGATGACAATTTATAATGACTACATTAATGAACAATTCTTCCAAAATAGTAAGAAGCAAAACTAGCAAAATCCCACTAGAATTTACTCTGGGTAGTTTAAGCAAGAAAAAATTTATTTCAAGATATTAATGGCTTACAGAATTTTTTAGCATACTGAAGAAATGCTCTAGGTTGTATTTTTCAGCAATGATTCCACAGAACTCAGTCACCAGTGATGCTCCTGCCTCATAGAATCAGGAAACCATGGGCTCTCCAACCATTCCATCCCTGCCATGATCAAGAAGCTGCCACGATTGAGATGCCGTTGCCATGCTGCAGCACTGAGCAAGAGTCAGACAATGCCTGCTGGACTATGCATGGGCCAGATGGACACCCATACCCTGCTTCTTAACTTGACAGAGTTAGTGACTAGATTATCGGGACCTCTGCTGATGCTGCTATGGAAAAAACAGAACCTTTATGAAAACACTTGCTAGAGAAACAGAATTATACCTCCCACCTTCCTTTCACTTTTCAGATCTTTCACAAATGCATCTGAATGACTGAACCTGAATAATATCCAGAGCCCTGTTTGTAAAGGAGCCTGGAAAATGTTTAAGTTTTAACTTTCTGTCTTCTGCAAAAGAGAAAGGTACCCTAAAAGGATGGTGTAATGGGTGTTGAACATCAATCCATCATATTCATCAACTTTGAGGTTATAAAGCCACTCAACATTTTCTTACACAAATTTTGCCTCTGATATTAAAGTTCTTAATGTACCTGGAATCTTTTTTTTTTTAATGGTATAAGGTAGCTATTTTAATTCCATTCTTTTCTCAAAATGGATAACTAATTTTCCCACCACTGTTTATTGACCTTCTTGACTGGTCTTGAGTTTTTTTGGCTGATACATAGTCCCAATTCTATTTCCTATCCCATTTCACATAGGATTGTTTTTTAGCTATCCTGTTACATTGGTCTATTAAGTTGACTGTCCTATTTTGCATCAAAATCGAATGCTCATAATTACTGTAGTGTATACCAAGTTTTGACATCTGATAAGGCAAATATTCTGTCTTGGTCTTTGTCTTTAGGAATTGAAGTTGGATCTTTGCACTTCCATGAAAATATTAGAATCAACTTTAAAATTCCACCAAAAGCAAAAAATAGGATTTTGATTGGATTTCCATTGAATGGGTTATTTTGGGAAGAAACACTACCTTTGCAAAGTTGTGTCTTAATATTCATAAATGTGTCATGCTTGCATATGTTTCTTTAATGTCCTTCAATAAAGTTTTTCTCCATAGAAGTCCATCTTGTTTGTTCGTGTTGTTGCCATTTGCTCGCTTTTTCTATTTTTAGCTATTATAAATAATCAAAATTTTAAGTTGTTAGTATAAAGAAGTGTTTTTGACTTTTGTGTGAAATCTATCCAGTAATCCTGTTGAATCGCCTTACTCTTTTTTTTTTTTTTTAAGATTTTATTTATTTATTTCAGAAAGGGAGTGTGTGGCAGGAAGGAGAGTAGAGTGAAGGGGAAGGGGAGAAGCAGGCTCCCTGCTAAGCAGGAAGCCAGCCACAGGGCTCCATACCAGGACCTGGAGATTATGACCTGAGCTGAAGGTAGACGTTTTTAAAGATTTTATTTATTTATCTGACAGAGAGACAGAAAGGGAACACAGGGGGAGTGGGAGAGGGAGAAGCAGGCTTCCCGCCCAGCAGGGAAAGCAGCCACCCAGGCACCACCAAAGGTCTATGTTTAATAGACACTGAGCCACTCAGGCACCCCTAAACCTTATTCTCATAATCTAAGGATCCATTTTTATTTTCAATTCCCAGGAAATGGCAGTTTTGTTTCTTCTAAATTTTGTTTCTTTTTCTTGTCGTATTATGGTAACTGGTATCTCTAAGTTAATGATGAATAAAAAAAGACCTTTTTATTTGTAGATTAATTAGAAGGGAATTGACATTTTAAAAATACTGAGTTTCTTCTCTTAAAACATGGTAAATCTCTTTATTTAGATTTTCTTTTGTGTACTTCATGAAAGTTTTATGTTTTTGCTATATATAGACTGGTTTTTTTCCTTAATATAGGTTTTATATTTCTGCTCCTTTGCATGCCTACTAACTTTTCATTTGATGCAAGATATTGTGAATTTTATCTTTTGGGGACCTGGAAATTTTTGTATTTCTTTGACTGTCCTCCAGCTTTGCTCTAGGAAGCAGTTAAAGTACTTGGAAATGGTTTGATCCTTTTAGGTCTTCTTTTTAATATTTGTCAGACATGGGATGAACAGTATTTAGTCTAGGGCTAATTATTTTCTCTTCTGAGACAAGACCCTTCTTAAATACACTAACATTTTGTGAATTATGACATTTAAAATCTCAGTGGGGGGAATAGGCACTATTCTCAGCCTTGTATGATTTCTGTGTACTGCTCCCTCTATCCTTTCCTTGTGTTCTCCTCAACCTCCGATAATTTTCCCATGAATGTGCACTGATCAGTACCCTGCTGAATATTCAGAGGGGATCCTCTGCAGATCTCCGGAGTTCTCTTTCCTCTCTACTGTTCTACCCTGCAAACTCTGCCTTTGTCTCCCTGGACTCACCCATCTACCTCCCCAATTTAGGGAACCTGCCGGCTCTCTTGGGTTCCTCTTCCCTGTGCCCTGTCCTGGAAACCCAAGACATTCAGGGGCAAGCATAGGAATCACTTTGTTTTTTTATCCCTCAGGGATCACTGTCCTTTGTTGCCTGACATCCAGTTGTCTTGAGACCATTGCTTCATGTTTTTGTCTGGATTTTTAGGTATTTCAGATTGGATGATAAATCTGGTTTCTGTTACTCTTATCTTAGCAGAAACTGCTATCCAAATAAGAGTATTTTTAATTTCCAGGATTTCTATTTATTTTTGTTTCACAGATAACTAGTCTCTTGAGTCTCTGAAGATCTTACTTTAAATTTATCTTTGGCTGCATAAGTCACTCTTTTTGGATGATAGTTTCTCTTTTGAATTTGGAGTCTTTCTCATGGGGTTGGTTTTCTTCATGTCTTTGACAATTTTTGGTTCTCTGCTTATCTTTCTTTGCATTTGAGAATTGTTACACATTTCTTTGGATGCTAGTAATACAACCTTATTTGGTTCTTCTCATTTTTCATGATATACTTCTAACTTGCATTTGGTAGAGGTTGTCTTGTGGGTGTGTTGCTTCTCATTCTTGGGATTAGTTGTTCCTTGTGCGCTTCGGTGTCTCTCTGATCCCGGATCTGTGCTCACTATGTCATTCTGGGAGCAGATACTACTACTGAACATTTTGCTTCTTATTCTTAGCAAAAGCTGGAGATGGAGAAGAGCTTCACCAGCCTGGCTTCTCAGAATTCACTTTTCTAATTAATCACTTGAATATGTCCCTTTCTGCACTTTATATAAGTTGCCACTGACCTGTGGAATTTTCTTAGACTCATTTTTTATGATAACTTTCTGCTATCATTTGGGCCTTTGATTTTTTCCAAACATTTCTATGTAGATCTAATGCCACCTACATTTTTTTTTCTTTAAAGATTTTATTTATTTATTTATTTGACAGAGATAAGAGAGCACAAGTAGGCAGACAGGCAGGCAGAGAGAGAAGGGGGAGGCAAGCTCCCCGCTGAGCAGAGAGCCCGATGCGGGGCTTGATCCCAGGATCCTGGGATCATGACCTGAGCTGAAGGCAGCTGCTTAACCAACTGAGCCACCCAGGTGCCCCACCTACATTATTTTTTAAATCAAGAGTTCTTCAGAATTTCTGGCCCTCTGGGAACCTTTTTTCTTGCTTTCCACTGTTTTGTTGTGGATATATTTTTTAAACATATATATCTTTTTTGACAGTTTATGGGCTATGGGGTAGAAGGAGATGTGCACACATGTTCAGTGGTTCCATAGCATTTCATTATATAAAGATGTACCATTAAGAGTTTTTGGTGGTTTACAGTGTGCATAAGTTACATTGTAATGAACATTCTTGAACGTATATCTTTACATGTTTAGGTAATATTTCTGCAGGGTAAATTCCTAATAGTGGAAATTTTCTGTCAAAGAGTATGTGCTTCTTGCTTTCGATAAATCTTAGAAGTATATATTGTCAAATTATCCTCCTAAAAACTGTATTTACATTTGTCCAGACCCATAAAATGTACAGGTAACAAGAGGGAACTGTAATGCTCGGTGACCTATGGACTTTGAATGATTACGATGTGTCACAATGATAATGTGGGTTTGTCACTTGTAACAATGTACCAGTCTGGTGGGGGATGCTGACAATGACTATGCTATGTGAGGGCAGGGAGTATGTGAAAATCTTTGTACTTTTTCCTCAACTTTGCTGTGAACCTAAAACTGCTCTAAAAAATAAAGTCTGAATTTTTAAAATGTATTTATTTAATGAAGGTATATAGTGCTTACAGTGTATGAGGCACTGTTCTAAGCTTCTTACAGATATAATTTATTCTTTACAACCCTATGATTTAATATCATCACCTTTCTTCAAGATGAGAAAACTAAGGAGGTACAGAGAGATTAAGAATTTCAAGGTCACATAACTGAGTTATATCAATTTATATTCCCATAAAACTTTTACTGTGAAACATTTATATCTGCCAATCTAAGTGAAATAATATCTCATTACTCTTTGATTTTGTATCTCCAATTATATAAGTGAGGCTTAACATTGTCTTACCTTTATTGGTTATTTGTAATCTCTGACTTTATCTATTGCCAATTGGATTTTTTCTTATTGATTTACATGACATGTGATCTTTCTATCATAGATAAATTAACCCGTTGTTTTCATAAGTATTGTGGATATTTGTCCTCAATTAGTCATTAGTTCTTTACTTTATTTTTTCCAGAAGTAAATTTAAAAATTTTAAATGTGTTGAGTTATATCATTCTTTTTCATTATGGCTTTGTGATCCATGTGCTTCTTGTGGTCTATCCAGAAATTGTGAGGCAAGAGATGAGAGAGTTGAGGACTTGGCCTTATTGTTTGTTTATATATTTATTTATTTACTTATTTATGCAAATGGCTAGGCTGTTGTCCCAATACTATTTTATGAATTCCCTGATTAGAAATGCCATTTTTGGGTGCCTGGGTGGCTCAGTGGGTTAAAGCCTCTGCCTTCAGCTCAGGTCATGATCCCAGGGTCCTGGGATCGAGCCCCGCATTGGACTCTCTGCTCAGCAGGGAGCCTGCTTCCTCCTCTCTCTCTGCCTACTTGTGATCTCTGTCTGTCAAATAAATAAAATATTTTAAAAAAAAAAGAAATGCCATTTTTAATCATACCAAATTGCAATGTGAAATTTTATCCAGAAATGTTACAGTAACTTTATTATGTAAGCTATAGCTTTTCCTGTTACATTGGATTAATAGTTTTCAAATAATCAAAATGCAATAGAATATACTAAATAGTGACATATCATCTGGCATAATTTGAATTCCTCGGAATGAATCGAAGTATTCTAAGATATTATAATGCTTTAGGGTTATTTTTATTAAAAGCGGTTATAATTACAATGAAGAATTTTAGTGCTAGTTAATAAATGTAATTGCCAGGATGCTAGATACACATTTACATTATAATTATTAACTTTTATAAAATTCCAAAACTTTGATTTACCCACATCATTACTATTTATTTACTCCCAGTTTCATTGAGAAATAATTGACATACATCTTTGTAACAGCTTAAGGCATATAGTTTGATGGCTTGATTTACATATATTGTGAAATGATTACCACAATAAGTTCAGCTAATATCCATCTTTCCATATATATTAAAGGAGGGAAAAGAAAGAAAAAAAGGAATAAAGAATTTTTTCCTGTGATGAGAACTATTTGGATCTACTCTCTTAATTGCTTTCCTATATATCATTCAGCCATATTGGCTATAGTCATCATGTTGTACACTATATCCCTGATACTTATTTATTTTATAACTGGAAGTTTGTACCTTTTGACAACCTTTTTCATATTCCCTCTCCCCTTGACTTCTACCTCAGGTAACCACAAGTCTTATCTCTTTTTCTATGAGTTTTGTTTTTCATTTTTTGTGGGTTTTTTGGTTTTGCTTTGTTTTAGTTTCCATATGTAAGTGAAATCACACAGATTTGTCTTTCTCTGACTTATTTCACTTAGCATAAAGCCCTCAAGGTCCAACCATGTGGTCACATATGGTAGGATTTCCTCAGTTTTTATGGCTAAACGATATTTCTCCTGGCTTGAGAAGTTTTCTGTTGAGAAATCCACCAGTAGTCTTATGGGAGCTCCCTTATATATAACTTCTCTCTTTTGCTGCTCTTAAAATTCTTTCTATGTGACTCTTGACAATTTAATTAAAATGTGTCTCTATTGAGGTTCAATTTATTTGGTGTCCTTTGAGCCTCATGGATCTAGATGTTCATCTCCCCAGTTTTCAGCCTTTCTCTCTTTTTTTTTTTTAGCCTTTTTCTCTTTAAATAAACTTCCTATCTCTTTCTCTTCTCTTTTTTTGAATTTTCATAACGCAAATATTTTTCCTTCCCTTGAGTCCCATAATCATTCTTTTTTTTTTTTTTAAGATTTTATTTATTTATTTGATAGAGATCACAAGTAGGCAGAGAGGCAGAGAGAGAGGAGGAAGCAGGCTGTCCGCAGAGCAGAGAGTCCGATGCGGGCTCAATCCCACGACGCTGGGATCATGACCCGAGCGGAAGGCAGCGGCTTTAACCCACTGAGCCACCCAGGCGCCCCATCCCATAATCATTCTTTTACCATTCTAATTTGTGCTTCTCTGACTGGGTACTTTCCAATGTCCTATCCTTCAGGTCGCTGATTCTTTCTTATGAGTGGTTGACTACTTTTGTAACTCTATTTAATTCTTCAGTTACTGTATTTTTCAGCTCTGTTTTCAGTCTGTTATTGGTTTGGTTTGGTTTTAATATTTGCTATTTCCTTGTTTAACTTCCTGTTTTGTTCATGTATTGTTTTCCTAATTCCATTTAGTTGTCTATTTTCTTGTAGTTTACTAAACTTTCTTAAGAAGATTAGTCTGAATTATTTGACAGTTCATATATCTCTGTTTCTTTAGGGTCAGTTATTGGAGCTTTATTACTTTGCTTTGATGGTGTCCTGTTTACCTGATTTTTCATATCCTTGATTCATTACATTGCTATATGCACAATTGAGTAATCAGGCTTCTCTTTCAGACTTCATAGGTTTACTTTGGTAGCCTAGCCATTCAGCTCATTTGCTTTTCTAGGTAGGTCTTCTGGCAATGTCCTTGGGCAGATGGGGTCTACCATTATTTATTTTTGGGTGAGGCAGCTATTTGAGCTCTGAGGACAGGGATGGAGTGGGGTATGCCTCTGACTAAGAACAGATTGGACTGCTAGCTTGGTTTTTTACACAAGTGAGACTATAGGATGGGCTCCATGGTTGCCTGGATTCTCTGGTTAGACTTACTAGATGGTCAGGGCTGGGTACCATAATCAGTAATAGGGCTATGTAGGACAGGACCAAGGATGAATACAACTTGCTATTTTAGGACCTAGTTGAGTCTAGAGTGTGCACTTAATTCTGTGGTCAGGTGAGGCCACTGGTTTTTCTCTAAAGATAAGGGAAGCCATGGGCTGCATTCTTTGTACCTAGGGCTATTGAATGGGCTTCACAGCTTCCTGTGTGCTCTGATTAGTTTTCCTGAGCAAAGAAGCTGAAGGCTATTTCAGCAGTGAGCAGGGCTATGATTAGAAATAGTGGCACAGTGACAGAAATATCTCTAAAGCTGGTGAAACTCTTTGATGTTGTCTTAAATCAAGCCGACCCACACGTCAAGTTCCCTGACCAAGCAGGACCACTGACTTTGTTCTGCAGACTCTTGGCTCTGCCTGCTTCTGAGCTTGGGGGCTGCAGGACCAGCATAGCTTTCAGAAGTTGTCACCTGCCCTTCTGGTTGGATGGAACTGGAAGACACTTCACAGCGAGTGGGGCTATAACTAAGCATCTTTCCTAGGCATGGACACCTGGGTTCTAGGGCCAGCAAAATTCCTTGTTTGAGGATCTGGATAAGCAGATCTGTACTTCACTGAGTCTCCATGGTTCCAGTGCAGCCCTGACTTTGTTGTACAGATGAGGAAAGCCACTTTGGTTGCCACAGTGGTTGGGACTACTACTTGGGCACTGCAGATAGGCACTTGGTCTGCCAAGATCTGTGTGCTGGTTGTTGCAAATCCCTCTCCTCTTCTCTGTCACAGATTTCCAGTGGTGCTGGGCCCTGCAGATCCCCCTGCAATCTTTCGAGATAAGATCAGAGTAGAGGTGCCTACAAAGTGACCCACAATGCAGTGGTGATGTTTCCCCTGGGTTCTCTTTTCCCAATGGGGGAATCATAAGCTCAGGGGAGACCTCTCTGAGTGGTGCTATGCTGGCCGGGGGGGGGGGGGGGGAAGTGGTTAGTATGTAGCTGCTTTTCTTACTCTTCTAATGCAGTCTGTCTTGGTCTTTGAGGTACTGGGGGTGCTTTGGTCTCACCCCATGTTCTAGGATTCTCAGTGGTGTCATTTTCTTTCTTTTTTTTTTTTTTTAAGTAAACTGAATGTGGGGCTTGAACTCACAACCCCAAGATCAAGGGTCACATGTTCTACCCACTGAGCCAGCCAGGCACCCCAAATGGTGTCTTGCTTTTGAATAGTTGTTAGTTGTTCTTATGAGGGGGAGTGAAGTCAGGAACAACCTATGTCACCATCTTCGTGATGTCACTCTAACATTCACATCCTATAAAAACACTAAAGATATATAGTATTCATTTTCATTTTATCCTTGCCTACATACCAATGAGGTTGTGTTGGAGGAGAAAGTATTATTCTAGTTTGAAAAAGGATGGTTTTCACTCATGACTCATACCTTCTTCCATTAGGGTGAAATAGTCAAAGACTATACCTTAAAAAACACTTTGTTATTTACTAAGTATTTTGAAAACATTACCAAATATGTCAAATTATTGAAATATGAACTTAGGTAATTCTACTGACTGTTATATCAATGTCCTAAGTTTGGCTTATTAGATATTAGTATATTTGTGGTTTATACACCAGAGTATTTAATATGTGTACTTTCAATGATTATTAAGTTGAAATTGTGTTCCTGAGGGGAGAGAAATATACATGCATATTTTATTAATGTTCAACATGCAATTATTTCATTTTGGTTTAATAATATATTTGAAAGAAATACCATTCACAGGCACAAAGTTGTTTCTAGGGGATTAGCTCCTTATTGTTTTTCCCTGCCTAGGTTTTCAAATTAAACTTGACAAAATTGTTTTAAAAATAATAATGTGTAAAAGAACTATAAACTAAAACTACTAATTCTATGCTGTTTTTTTCTTTAAATCAGATATGTTGCCATACTAAACTTAATGCAATATACTTTCATCAGTGTAAAGTGTCATTCCTATAAAACCAGGGAGAATTTAAAACAAAACATTAAGGATATTGCTGTGTTTAGGTTTTTGTTGTTTTCATTTTGAATTCCTGGTCCTATTTACTTTTTTCTGTTGGAATAAGCAAAGTATAATCACAGGAATATTATTCAGAACTAGTACAACAGAGAAAATGAAAGCCAAGGAGAAAATACCATGAGGAAAAACATAGAAGCAAGTCTTATTATTGACAATTCATGGAGTCTCAAAGTAAAAAGACGAAGCTAGTAATGAAATTAAGGCAATTAATGATTTTTTAAAACATATACAGCCTTCTCACTAGGAAAGATCACTCCTTCTCTAGTTGTTCATCCTGATAAATAGTTGATGTTTTCAATAGACTGAGATTAATCTATGATATATTTCTGAATATAAGGCCATAATCATGTGAACAAGAATTTAACACATTCATATTGTAGATTCACAGTAATCATTTATTGCCAGTAATTTGACTATATGATGTTAAAAGTTTTTTCTAACTAAAAGCAATAACAGATTAGGCATCCATTATCTTTCTGCTCCCTTGGAGAATTTAGAAGTGCTGCATTTCTCATCGGACGGCACAGGAAGCATTTCGTCAGTTCTTGAATAACCACATAGTCTTTCTCTTGGTGCTGTATTTTTTTTTTAAGATTTATTTATTTACTTATTGGACAGAAAGAGACAGAGAGAGGGGGGATACAAGAAGGGGGAGCGGGAGAGGGAGAGGCAGGCTCCCGCTGAGCAGGGAGCCCGATGTGGGCTCCATCCCAGGACCCTGGGACCACAACCCCAGCCTAAGGTAGACACTCGATGACTGAGCCACACAGGCACCCTCTTGGTACCGTATTCTTATTTCATTGCTAGACTAATACTCTTGAGAGTTAAGTCCTAATCAGATTTGATGTTTCCTTTTCCCAAGGTGCTTATTTTTACTTATTTAATAAAGATCTTTAGTTTGCAGAACCTGTGTAATGTAAGTAGTCTGGATAAAGATCTGCCTAATTTACTGCTCCTTATCTCTAGGAGTGTACATAGTTATTGAACTTATAGGTATTCAACAAATAGTTATTGAGTGAATTTAGGTCAGGGATAATCCCCCAATATTTGCAAATGAAACAACACACTTCAAAATAACCCAGGATCAGAATCAAAATCACAAAGAAAATTATAAAATATTTTAAATTTAAGAATAGCAAAAAATATATCCAAATTTGTGGGATTTAACTTAAGCTATACCGAGAGGGAAAATTATAGCTTTAAATGTTAATATTAGAAAAGGAAAAATAGTTTATGATCAATGATCTCAGCTTCCACCTTCAGAATCTAGAAAAAGAGCAATTAACCCCTAATAGGTACTAAGAAGGAAATAATAAATAATGGAAATCAATAAAATAGGAAATGGACATACAATAGAGAAACCCCAAATGACATTGAAAACAGAAACACAATAGAAAATAATGAATAAAACTAAATAATTCCAAAAGAAAAATGGACAGCCTTTTA
>RCUC01088569.1:0-47812 GCA_003697995.1 Taxidea taxus jeffersonii
GCAACATCTGCCTCACCAGTGAATGGGCAATCGACCATTGGCTGTAGTGGTGGAAGAAATTAGGGGTGTTGACAAGGGAATAGTTACAATGGTGATGCCAGAATCTAAGTTGAATGGGGAAAGGGTTGAAGAAAGGGACTTGGCTGATAGATTTGGGGAGCTTGAGGTACGAGTGAAATGTAAATATTATGTACAGAGAGGAGTTAGCTGGTGAGGTAGGCAGTGATGGGCTTGGAGTGTGAGGTTGGAGTTCAAGGTTTGAGAGTTGGAGGATATCCTAGTAGGGCAAGGAGCCATGAGGGAAAGGGTGCTGGCTTGGAAAACCACATGGGAGATGAAGGGCCCCAAGTTGGTGACAGGACTTGGTGTAGAGACAGAGCTGAGTGCCAGAGTCCTGAGAGAATATGTGAGGTGTCAGATCTGAGAATGGGTAGGGGGAGAACACGGATGGTAGACACATCAAAGGTAGGGGGCAGCGTGTGTGGAAGGGCTGTGAGGAAAATGCTGAAGCTCTTTCAGGGTAAGTGAGGCTCAGAAAACAGAATGACCCAAAGGCATGCTTGATTTAAAATTTGGTACGAGTTATATATAAATCAACCATTTTATGTTTTGATAATCAAAAGTTGTAGGGGCATCTTGGCCTCAATATGCAAATATTTAAAACATTATAATGGAAAACTCCCTTTAACCTGTGACATTTTTTAATATAACAGGCCCAGTGGCATGCTGGAGCCAGTTAGTACCAGTGGATGAGAGCCACACACTGGTAAATTCTCTGGAATTTTACAAGCTGGGTATCATGTTGGCAGCTTGCAATCGGCCTGGAGGGAATAGTTACACCATGAAAATCCGCAAACACTATGAGCTAGGGCTTTTCATCCCCTGAAAATCTCTCTGGTTGTTAAACATTTCCTAAGACACCACTGAAGAGGCCTAAATACAAACTCCAAATCTGCCCATATTTATAGTCCTGTTGCTGTGGGTCTAGTTGCCTCACTCACAGAGATAAGGTTAAACCCCTCAGACCTGGGACTGTGATCTTGTTTGGAAGCAGGGTCTTCACAGATGTAGTTAAGATATGTTAACATGAGGTCTACTGGAGTAGGGTGGGTCCTTATTCCAATTTGACTGCCATCTTTATAAGAAAAGGAGACTCAGAGACAGACACAGAGAGAGAACACCATGTTGAGATGCAGACATGGAGAAGAACGCCACGGTTATGGAAGCAGAAATGGAGGTTCCTCAAAGATGGTCTGCAACTCCAAAAGCTAAGAGGAAGCTGTGATCCAGATTCTCCCTCAGAGCTGCCAAAGGAACCACCACCTGCCGACACCTTGATTTCAGACTTCCAGCCTCTAGGACTGTGAGAATACACTTTGGTTGTTCTAAGTCACTCCGTTTGTGCTACCTTGTTACAGCAGTGCTCGGAAACTGAGGTATCTGTTATGCTATCAAGTTTGGGCACAAAGCAAGTGGAAGTTCCCCAGTGTGAACCACAAAGGGAAGGTCCCTGGTCCCTGTGCTCTGGTTCCCCGGGGGATCCTCCCCTCGTACTCCTCCAGCATGTACTTTCTGTTCTATCCTCTTGTCCTTCTTGTTGGGCGCCTTGTGTTGTGTATTATGCTTTCAAGTGGAGACATGTTGCCTCCTACTCTTCTAGGTGGTAACTAGAGGTTGTAAACTCAAGCCTTGTGGATCAAAGTTGCTAAATTTGATGCTGGGAGAACCATTTTGGAATGTGTGTCTGCCTTTATTTATTTATTTTTAAAAATTTCTTGCGCACTTTATTGTTTTTTAATTTTATTTTCGTGTGTTTGTCTTTAAATAAAAACACCCCATCTTGCTGGCCAAGGAAAACTTGACTAAGATCTGCCATCTGGGGACTTCCTCAATATACCCAAGGGAGAGAGAATGTCTCTTGGCCTTTGCCTCCCCCACCCCCGACCCAAGCTGGCAGGCATTTATTCAGCATGAACTTGCTGCCTGGATCTCTTATATCTTCTGTCCTGACCCAGCCAATCAGTAGATGGGTCTGAGACCTCAGAAGTTCAACAACTGTCCTGAAGTTTCTGCCTTCAGACAGAAGCTTCAACACAAATTTTTGTAAGGTTGTAATTGAAATCCCCCAACTGACTACTTGACACTATTGCAAAACTTTGGCTTTGGAAGAATGCAATAAAAGGGTGGTGCCCCCCTACACATGGCTTGCCCCACCCTGATGCTTCCCTGAGTGTTTTTCTCATAATTCTGGGAATCTCAGGTGGCTGAGGGAAAGGCATCAGGGATACTGAAGATCAAGGGTGATTTGGGGTGAGGAATATTTCAGTTGAAAGTTGTTTACAGTCCATTGCTCTTCCAACACCAGAGGGCGATACATCCACACTGAACAGCCAGTGCCTTGCTTCAGGACTGAAATCCTGGGAATCCATGAAATTTTTTTCCTTTTCTTTTTCTTTCCTTCCTTCTTTCTTTGTTTTTAATGTGAGAACAAATGCTGAGCTGATTATTTGCTCATTTTGCTATTTTGTTTAGACCTCTGATAATGTTACAGAGAAGGCTTTTGAGCCACTTACTAGATGTCCAGGCCCTGGGACCTGGGGCAGGGAGACGTGCAGATGGGTGCTGGGCAAGGTTGCTGCTTCCCTTGTGGGCAAGCACTTGTCACTCACACTCTCACTCCATCCAGAGATTGTCTTGTTCTGGTGAGTTTTATGGGAGGGTTTAGACTGTGTCCCAGTAAGAGCTAGCTTGTATAGAGACCCAGCTTGTCACTCCCAGGGCTAGCCATTTTGAAACTGGTTCCATGGGATTGCTCTACTTAGTATCTGGAGGTGAGGTCTGGCCCTGAGAGAATGGAGAAGACAGAGAGGAGATTCTGTGATGAGGATCGAGGGAATGCAGAGATCCTAACAGTTATTACCCAGACAGTAGTAGGGCTCTGGCAATGGTGACCACTGACCAGTCTGTGTCTGTGGTCTTATACCAGCTCCTACCAATGCCCTCTGATAGGACATCTGGCAGAATGTTCATGGTTTGTGGAACACAGAAAACTGTATAGTTTTCTATACTGAAGAGTCTAGAAGGAGCAAGAACAGGGCTGCAGAGTAGAGTAGAGGAGGAACTGGGAAGGCTGGGAGGCTTGCCTATGGGAGTGGTGGTGAGAGCCCTGGGAAATGGTCCCTGGGTCGACATCTAGGTGAGGGCTTTGCTTTGGAGCTCTGAGGACTGAAGGGAGAGCCCAGTTTGGACAGGTGCCTGCCTAGGTGGCAGGAGGGAAGAGATACCACCAGCAGTGTTCATCTAACCTTGCATGTCTGGAACCCACAGATGTGTGTGTGCAATTGTAGAAAAATCTGCACCCAATTACATGACTCATCCAGAAAGGGATTTGTCCACATTCACCCCCTGGGAGAGGCAGCTAAACTTTAGTCATTCATTTCTGAGCATCTTCCACTGGCACTCAGCAGAGATCAAGACTTCTTAGCAATGGCATGTTTTGTCTGGTATGTTGCCAATAGCAAAGTACCATTTACTATATAAGATACAAGAAGGTCTTGTAGACCAGAAGTTGTGATAATGGATTGGTTGCAATTTAGTGGGCCAGCTGAAAGGGAAAACTTTGACAAAATGAGGGAAGAATGTATATCTAAAATAGAAGGCACAAGGAATTGTCAGTTTTCAGATGAATAAGATGAAATGTACCAATGAGAAGATTCACTTTGGACAGTAGAAATTGGTGCAAAAATCTTGGTGCAGTGGACCCAGAAGGCACAGAGGACTGCTTTGCTTCCCAGGCCTGTGATCATCACAGGGGCTGTCTGGCTATGTACACCAATAAGAAAAGATTCTCTTTGTCTTTTACAATTATATTGCTCAATACAGCATGTCTACTTAAGGATATAAAACAACAGAATTTGGAAGCAGGGCGCTTAGAGTTCACTTCAGTTCTAGCTTTTTGTCTCTCATCATTGACGTTCATGCTTGGGGAAGTCACATGACCACACTTATTTTGTTATCTCTTTCCAAAAATGAGCTTTGAGTATCAAATGCTATAATAACCAGTGAAAATACTTAGGAAATTACCAGGTGGGATATAAGTGCAGTTGCTGGTCTCTAGAGGGCGTCCTTAGCAATTCCTTCTCTTTCAAATATTTGTCTTTTCCCTGGGCTGGGTGAGGCTTCTCTTGAAAGGGGGCTTCATTAGAGTTAAAATAAAGATATATGTTAGATCAGTACCGTTATTAAACTACCGCTTAAATGCCAAACAAACAGGGATGACAACTATATTGCTTCCCATGTACTGTTTTCATAGGCTGTTTGGCTACATTCAGATGACAATTTGCAGAACAATCTCTTTGTACTGGAAACCCTGTCGTGGAGGTCCTTTGCCTTGAGCAAAAGCTTTTGCCTTCTACCTTTTTAAGCTAATTAACATAAGAAACACCTTGCGCTACTATGAAGGAGGAAAAACTATTGGTAAAAACAAGGACCAAAGGTCTGCTTACAGCCATTTTGTCAGAGAAACACTTCTGTTGAATGGGAAGCCTCCTTGATTATTACAGCAATGGCTTACTGTAAGTAAGTGACAAGGTGTTTAAGCTTCACACCTGTGAAATATATACTGCGTTTCCTGATCAGGGGACAAGTCTTGGTCAAATTTTTTTTTCTCCCAGTAACGTTGGTCTCAGACTCAGAGCTTACTTAACTGGATACTGTCCTTGACCCTGAACTACAAGGTAGACCTCATTAATGAATGTGCTCATGGTAGTTCCTTGTTTGTCGTTACTCCAACAATTTTTTTTTTTCTTGAGCTTTCCCACATACACCATCTGGCTCAGTTACAGGTTGATAAGCAAGGGACTGTCGCAGACAGCAGTCCCCTGCAATTAGACGGTAAGCTTCTGAAGCAAAACTCTGAAGTGCGAGCTTAGACTAAGGAACAGCCAGCCAGTTTCAAAACCTGGGTCTACTGCTTACTGGTTGGCGATCTTGGGCAATTTTTTTAACCTCTCCTCTCTAAAATAATTTTACACTCCTCCTCTGTAAAATAAGGATGTGAAAGTACCACCTTATACTTTTATAGGATTTCAATGAGATAATCTAGTTAACAGGTGTTAGTTACTATCATCATGATGTCATTATCATCATCACCACCTCTGAACCTCACAACTTCCACTGTAGTGCTCTGCACAGTGTAAGAACAGGGGAGCAGTTTCCCTTTGCAGTGCAACTGACTCTACCTACTAATGAATTAGAGATTTCAGATGAAATCTACCAGGAATGCCCATTCAAATTCTTAGAGACTTCCAGTCTACTCTGCTCTTATTTTAGGGGGTAGGAAGAGAGTAACTTCTTAACAATTGCCCAAACCCCTACCCGAGAAGACAATCGTTAGATCTATGTTTATAAAAATTCCTGGAGTAATCTTGGCATGCCGTAGCAGACTTTGATAAAAGGTCTGAGAAATAGAAAGGTTCCTATTTCATTTTACAGAGAAGACACAGGCTTATAGTGACTTGCCCAAAGTCTAAGAAACAGCAATGTTGTTTTTGGATAGTCTTTCCTAAGTTAAATTAGGCAAAGTCAGATTCTATTTTGTGTTTAATAACACAGATGCAATAATCTTTAGTAAATGTTTTCTTAGGAAACCCAAGTAGTGAAAACTTTCTTCAGAGAGCTGCTTGGTTGGCAGATATTTTCTATGTTACTTAAGTGAGATGTCTCTGTCCATGAGATCTAGTGAATAAAAGAAGTGATGAACAGTGGCTCTCAACCTGCTCAGCTCTTTAGAACCACCTGGAGGGCGCCTGGGTGGCTCAGTGGGTTAAAGCCTCTGCCTTCAGCTCAGGTCATGATCTCAGGGTCCTGGGATTGAGTCCCGAGTTGGGCTCTCTGCTCAGCAGGGAGCCTGCTTCCTCCTCTCTCTCTCTGCCTGCCTCTCTGCCTACTTGTGATCTCTGTCTGTCAAATAAATAAATAAAATCTTTAAAGAAAAAAAAAAAAAAAGAACCACCTGGAACCCTAAAAATGCCTGAGCCTCACCCCACTCTGAGATTTTACTTCAGGATAACTCAGAGATTTTTTTTTTTAACTAGGTCCCTAGTAGGGCCTAGGCAACAGAATTCTTAAAAATCTTTCTGAGCAATTCTAGAAAGAGTTCCTCTCTAGTTCTTCCTCTTTAGCCTTCTATGATTCTATATTCTCACGCTTTCTAGTACATATGGATTTAGCACATTAAAATACCATCCCTTTGTAACTTCTCTTTAAAAGGGACATTTTTTAACTTTGGAAAAATATGAAACATGATAGGAATTAAACAATTTGTTCTTCTAAACCGTATATAAAAACCTGATTTTACAAAAGAAATGCCAGGATTGTTCTGTAGTTCTATCTGAGATGCCACTGGTGTGGTAGCCAATAGCCTCTTCATTTTACACCATCAATAAAGCACCTGCTTTTTTTCCTTTCTAAATTCACTTAACAGAAGGAAGCCTGCCCAAAAGACTCTTCCCTTTGAAATTTACAGATAGGTAACCGGAACTCTATAATTGTAATACTAACACAATGTAGAGAGGTAATAAAAATAGTAACAATGTTGCTAATATTGCCTCTGTTCATCCTGTTAGGCTGTTTTGAATAGGATTTGTGGGGGGCTACATGCTCTTCCATATTGTATGTTCAAAGATGAGTGATAGGTGCACCTGTCAAGATATGAAATTTAAATGAAACTGTTTACTCTGATTTTCATGATTGATAGACTATTTTGGTTGAATATCCAAATTCCTCTGGTACATGTTGCAGCTTCCGTGCTGCGGTACTAGTCATTTCTTATAATAAGCCTAACCCTATGCAACATCAGAGAGAGGAGCATAAAAGGTCCCTAGGAGCGCCTAAGGGAATAGCAAAGACCTCATAAACAGAAAACACAGGGAAAACTGGCATGTAAACTACTCCTTCCCCACCATATATGGTTCTCTCTCCAGTTTTCTACCTCCCAGAGAGAGCAACTTTTGTTCAATCTTGGAATATCTCCTCAGCTCTCCTCTTTAAACTTGAATGATTCAATTGGCAATGCTTTTACAGTACACTTAGTGCATTTCATATTGAGGAATTGTTTGTGTGCTTGCCATTACTTCTTTCCTTTTACAAATATCACTTGAAATCACTGCTTCTGGAAAGTCTCACCTGGTTAAGTGGACTATGATCCCATTAATCTCTGGCTCTATCTTTAGATGTTACACCAGAAGCCATATATGCATAGGCATATGCTGAAATCCTATGTATGAGAGCACATGTCTACATAGTTCTTTTATTTCTCCAATTTAAGCACCGAAGGACAGGTATGTTCAATAGAATGTACTCTTCCAACTGCTCAGAATATGTTTTGCTTCTACGAGCAACCCCTTCCTCTAGCTCTTTTCAGAGCTCTGCTTGGTTATTTTTGTTCAGGGAAGCTTTCTCTGCTCTGTTACACTGTTGTACACTGTCTTGGAACATCTCTCCGAAGCTTCATTTATATACTTACCTGAGTGATCATTTGATTAATACCTGCCTTCCTTGGTAGACTGCAACTCTGACCACAAACTGAAAGCTTACATTTGATTTTGTTTACCAGTATATTTCTAGCCTTGAGCCCAGTGCCCAGACCTAGTAGCTGAATGACTAGACGAATAAGAAGCTGTGTGTTTTCTCTTTGAGACCCAGATACAGTTCTGCTTCACATAGAAGTATTGCAATACTTAGACAATTTTCAAACTCATGGCTTATGCAACACATTTAAAGATTAAAAAGTAATGATTAAGAAGATTTAAGAAGTGGTTCATTATATAAAAATGATGAATGTTCCTAAAAATATTAAACTGAATTTGAAGCATAAGCTATAATTTTTTAAAACAGTCAGCCATAATTTCATATTATTATAGCAACTTTTTCATTTCATCAAAGGATGTTGCCTTTAAGCTGATACTATTTTCATTCTAAATGTTTTTAGTTCTCCTCCCCTACCCACTTCTCTGCATGATGATAGGTTGCTTCCTAAACTCTGGCTAGAAATCAGGATCTATGAGATATAGCTTTTTATTCCTCTGTATCTAAAAAACAAAAACAAAAACAAAAAACCCCAATGTTATCTAGAGACAAAACTGTTCTGAAATATTCACATAAAATAACCTAGGCTTGCTATCTGTTGTGCTAAGCAGCACACCATAAATTCTGCCTTCAGCCTCAGGAACCAGACCCTATTGTGCCCAATTCAGAGTAACATCTATCTCATTTGATTTAAAATGTTTTCAGTTATAGGATCTTACTCAAAATCATAAGAATTGTCCTTTCATGTGACTTTCTGTTGTATATGAAAGTTAGGACATTGTTTTAACAAGAGGTTCCTTCATTAATGATTAATGTAATGAGCAATTAAACTCTCCTCTTTATTAATGTTACATGGTCTTTCCAGTATTTTTCTAATTATTGAAGTATAGTTGTCATACAATGCTATATTAATTTCAGATGTACAACATAATGAATTAACAATTATATACATTATGAACTGGTCATAATGGTAAGTGCAGTTATCATCTGTCACCATATGATGTTATTGCAATATTATCGACTATATTTCGTATGCTATAATTTTCATCCTGTGACTTATTTTACAATTGGAAGTTTGTACCCATTAATTCCCTTCACCTATTTCACTGAACTCTCCACCCCTTTGACAACCATCAGTTTGTTCTTTGTATTTATGAATCTGTTTCTGGTTTAGTTTTGTTTTTTAGATTCCACATATAAGTGAAATATGGTATTTGTCTTTTTCTGACTTATTCCACTTAACATAATACCCTTTAGGTCCACCTATGTAGTCATGAATGGCAAGATTTTGTTACCTTTTTATGGCTGAGTAATATTCCATTCAGATCTTCTTTATCCATTCATCTACTGATGAACACTAGGTTGCTTCCACATCTTGGTTATTGTAAATAATGCTGCAGTAAGCATGGGATGCATTTTTTGAATCAGTGTTTTTGTTTTCTTTGAGTAAATACCAAGAAGTAGAATAACTAGATTGTATTTCTATTTTTAAATTTTTGAGGAAACTCTGTACTGTTTTCACTATGGAAAACAGTGACTCCATAGTGACTGCATCAATTTACATTCCCACCAACAGTTCCTTTCCTTCTACATCCTCATCAACACTTTTCATTCCTGCATATTTCCGTAATCGGCCGTTCTGATAGAAACCTGGAGGCAGTTCCATGGTAGCATTTGGTTGAGCCAAGCACAAGTTGACTCATGATCAACAGTTACTGTAACATTTGGTATCACCTGGTACCTTGTAATGACAACCTTTACTGTCATGCATGTTTTATTCTCCCTTTGTTATGTTTTCCAGAGGGATAACGAATTGGCTGATAGAGTAACAAATGAAAAGTAATCTGACTCCACTGACCTGCTTAACTCTGGATTGAGAACAATGGAAAGGAGTAGCCTTTTGCTTTGAAACAGTGGAACAGGTACAGAATTGCTCCTTTCATTGTTGCCTCCCTTTATTTCTTTGCACATCTATTTCCAGACCAGTTAAAAACAGCAAGTTGCTCCTGTTTTGAGAACACTGAATCGGAGTTATAGGAACAGGTACTGTGGGTTATTTGTAACATTACCAAGTTTTCCCATTTTCAAGTTGCTATTTATGTAAGTGCCAATGCAATTAAGAGATAATTATTTTTCTATAATGAGTAATTATGCGAGGGAGAATTAATACTTTTAAACATAAGATTAGCATTTTGGATGTGTGCTTAGCTTTAAGATACAATGTTATTTGAATAAGGAAATATTGTTTCATTAAGTAGATTTCAATGGAGGAATCACAGAAGTAATAATAAAATGGTAAAGCATGTTGGTTTCCCCAATGACAGCCACTGGAAGTGTTTTGCTCTGTTTGATGATGTAATTTCCCTTCCCCACATCCATTTTCTGAATCTTGAAGAAAACCTTTCAAGAAAGATATAGTTTGATTTTTTCCATTTCTGAGAATTCACATAATAGATATAGGTGAAACTTTTTTTTTTTTTTTTTGCTTTGAAAGGAACATTTTATGTCAACACAAAAAACTTAAAACAGCATTTGTAAGACTCCTGGAATTAGAATCGTTAAAATCAGTGTTTATTTTGAATTGGATGCCCATCATCATCGGACTACTAAGCCTCCTTTTGGTTATATCTATTATCAAAAGACAGGTGAGCTCTAGGTGTTTTAGTAGTAACCACATAGTTGTCAGTGCTTTAAGAAATTATGATGTTAATGGCATTGTAATGTACCAAAAAGTAATTTAAGTTTAGAAGATTAAGTATCATGTACTGGAAGATCAAAATTAAATTACTTAATAATTTTGCATGACAACATATTTTTCTTCATTGGATGGCTTATATAGATGAGAGACTATGAATAAATTATAAAGACTTGAATTTTACATAGGAATATTAGAATTCAAAAGTCTACAGAAAAAGAATTCATAAAAATTATATTTTATATAAGGAATTAAAGAAGAGTATGGCTTCATTATTTAGTATTTAGTTTAAGGTTATTTAAGAAGAGGTTTTACAAGACATTTTAACCATTACTCTGTAATTAGTATGTTCTCAGGGCACATATCTATTTTTATATATTAAAACGACTAAAAGTTTCAATGTATTACAGCACTGAATTTGATACTAAATGTCATCTACATCAATAATGTATGAAGAGTCTGGTTTCTATATTAGTAAGGAGACAGAAAGGAAGCACGTTGTTGCTGTTTGATGTACAGAGAGCAATTCTACAGTTGTTTGGTCCCTTTATGTTTCTGTCTGTAGAATTAGCCAACAACTAACCACACTGACCAACTATTGACCAACTGTCTTTATCTTATTTTCCAATGGTGATATAAAAGGGCTGTTTTTTAAAAGTATCTTAACAGACTTTATCTGTTTGAAAGGAAATCTTTTGGGAATAGAGCAAAAAGATGAAACATAGTAATTTCCAAATTCTTTATAACAACTCACTCTACATGTTGTTCAATCCACACCAAAAAGCAAGTCAGCTACTGGATTTTTTTTTCAGTAGGAGTGGATTACAGTATGATTGGATTTCTGAAAGGGGGAATTTGAAAAAATACATAAACCAAAGTAATACCAAGTTACCTACCATGTTTTCCTAGGTGTGAGTTTCTACATGTGAAACTATTTGAGAGATGAAATTCGCCTTCCTTTTTTCTATCGGGAAGAGGAATGTGTAGAGGGATAGCCATGGGGTAAGGAACCATAAATCCTAGGCTGTTTCCATGACTGCTCTGTGGAAAGCATTAAGGGTAGCCCCCAACTGATCCCATCTCTCTTGTTCTATACCTGGGATAATTTTGAAGGTGGCGCTTCAGAAAAAAAAGTTCCAGTCACAGCGTGAGAATGTCCTCCCTTCTTTTTCAGACCCTAAGCCCAGAAATCCTCTTTCCTTTTCAGTATACAAATAAATGATCAAGAGAGTCACTGGCTACACATCAATGCAGATCCAAGATTAGGCTCAAATACAAGGGCTGTAATAGAAATTTGTGCCAATTTCTACAGAAATAAGTGGTTGTATTATCAGCCTAAATTTCATCTTTTCTGTGATGTTCTCCCTAACTTTTCCATTTGAGTTAACTAGTCAGTTTTGATTTAATTACCCAACAGACATTTATCACACACCTAATACATCCCAGACACAATGTTGGGCCTCTGGGGGCACAAAGCAGAATCCTTGCCTTCTAGAAAATTCCTTCTTGTTCTATCCTCAGTACTTGTTTAACCGCTAAACACTAGTTTCATTATTAGCTTACAGTTTTGTATCTCATATTAGTCTGAAATCTCCTAAAAGGCTTGGCCTGCATTGCAGGCCTTGAATAAATAATTGAATTTTCTGCTGTGGGTATTACCATAATCTGTTTAGCAGATTATCTTCAGTATGTGTAAATCCTTTTCCTGGATTAGTGACAAGATCCAAGTAGGAAGGAATCCAAGCTGGTCATGGAGCATGATGCTCACAATTGTTGAAATTGTGCATGTCTGTGTCTTGTTAAAGTTAATTTTAGGACATCTGTTGATTAATGGGAGCCATGATATCTCTTATTTCATGAAACAGATGAAGAGTGAATACATTTTTTCCCTCATCCAAACTGTTTCTTTGGAATGCTGAATATAGACATAAATAGATAAAGCAAAGATAATTACTTGTTATACTTTAATTTCTTCTTAGTTCTACCTAATAACTCTCCATAAACTTTTGCTGTGAAAGTGTTTTTTTTAATTTTTACATTCATTTATTTATTTATTTTTATTTTAAAAAATTAACATATAATGTATTATTTGTCAGGGGTACAGGTCTGTGAATCATCAGGCTTACACAATTCACAGCACTCACCATAACACATACCCTCCCCAATGTCCATAACCCAGCCACCCTGTCCCTCACGCCTACCCCCGGCAACCCTCAGTTTGTTTCCTGAGATTAAGAGTCTCTTATGGTTTGTCTCCCTCCCCAGTCCCATCTTGTTTCATTTTTTCCCTCCCTACCTCCCAAAATCCCCTCTGCTCTTCCTCTCAAATGCCTTATATCAGAGAGATCATATGATAATTGTCTTGCTATGAAAGTGTCTTAACCCAGATTTATCACTGCTCCTTTTATCTGTACTAGTAATGTCTACACAATACATCGGAATGAATCTGTTTGAATATCTTAGTATATATTGTTATTTCCCCAAAGTATTCATTTCCAAGTACCAGGAAGCCACATTCAACTTAAAGGATGAGTAGACGCAATAATTTAAGATTAGCCTGGCTTGGAAGTCCATGGGGAACCACTGGTATATATGACACTTAGGAGTTTGGGTTAACAGTGAACAAAACCTAGCTAAAATATGCTCAAAAGAAAAAAAAATGTTTGTAAATTTGTGTATGGAGAGGAATTTTATTGGCTAAATCCAAGGAAAAGTTGATTGGCAAGCTGTAGGAGGGGAAGAGTTGTAAGTGCACTCTGAAACAACTGGAACCAGAAGACTGAACTCTACTGGGTCTCTCCATCTTTCAGCCACGGATCCCCTTCTGCGGATCAGTTTGAATCTCTTATTTCAGCCAGCCAGTAATATCTAAATTTTACATTTTACTGGTTTTACCATCTCCAAGAACTTCCTGTATATAAAAAAAATGCTAGGGAAGGACTCCTATTGGTCTGCCTTGGTACCCACTCTCTCTCTCCTCAACTGAGATCAGGTAAGACTGAGGCAGGTGTCAGGAAGGGCAAATGTTGCAGTGGGAATCTGAGCATCACCCAGAAAAAAGGAGAGCTAATAGACTAATAGTAAAGTTGTCTGCTACAATGACCTATGGCCCAAATTTCCCAAAAGGCATTTGTTAAGTTGGCTTATATAACCCCTAACTCCCTATCTTATAGTCCTAAAATTTGAATTATCATGTTGATATTGTCTTAGTTTGTGACTCTGGGGATCTTGTGGCCATATTCCTTGTCCACAAAGCCACACAGAAATGCCTATCTTCCAAACCCCACTCATTTGTGGCATTTAGCATGACTTGTGAGAGACCGACTGGTTGCCTCCATTCCTGGGAACCTGGGTGAATGTATGGTGGAGAGCATCAGTATCTCGACCATTTCTTTGTGTGGTGGTAGTAGGACAGAGGGAACAGGGAAGGAAGTAGAGAGGGTGTCAGACATTTGGATACTTCTTCCATCAATTGTGAATAATCAGCTGGGCTGTGATTCCAAGACAGGGCTGACCTGTAGGACTGAAACACAGAGATGAATGACATACCCCAAGCCTTGAATTGCTTACTTCCTAGGGAAGTTGTGAAGGGTAGGAAAGAAATGTAAGTTAGAGCAGTAATGAAAGTAAGTGCACAATTTACTGAATGGCTGCTAGTCAGTATGGACATTAGACTTTGTTTTGTGGCACACAAAATCAGATTCCTTCTCCTCTTATCCTTGTGTGAACCAGGAATTTGTGACTGGGGTCCTTCTGGCCTCCATGGACACTAGTTTCACAAGAAGCTGATTGAGGAAGGGATGATGCAGCCATGCCACAAAATAAGCCCTCATCCTTCGTGACTTTAGGCAAGATTTTTGCCCAGGTCTGACTTTTTTCAGTACTCTTCAAAGCTCACAAAAATGTTTTGGAATTCCTCATATTGTTATTCATTGAATTCTTTAAGACCACAAACACTCACGGTACAACACTGGGGCCTCATGGACCCCTAAGGCCATCCTGACCCACCAGTTGATATCTAGGGGCTCTGCTCTTGCATTTGTTGGTTTGGTTGGTCATTAGTCTGGTGAGAACAGAGTTGGAAGGTCAGCTCCATTCAACCTCATCCACCACTGGGATGTCCTATTCAGTTCAGCTGTTGTCACCAGGGATTTCCTGTGTTGAACATGACTGTCTCCACCGTCCTCCTAAGACCCCCTCCCAAGTCCTGGAATATTCATTCATTCATGCTTATAGCACTGGCTGTACAAGGCTCAACGCTAAGAAATTCACAGTGATTTTCAAGGAACTTCCAGCCCTTGTAATCTAAGGACTTTGCAATCTAAGTAAATTTTTTTCCCTTGTTTTGTTTTTGTGGCAAAATTTAACATTTACTCTTTGAACTATTTTTAAGGGTACAATTCAGTGATACCAATACAATCACAATACTTTCTAATTATCACCACTATTTCTAGAAATTTTTATCATCTAAAACAGAAACTCATGCCCGTTAAATAATAATTCATCATTCCCCATGCCCCACAGTCCTTGATAACCTCTACTCTACTTTTTGTCTTGACAAATTTATTTATTCAAGGCATCTCATATAAGAGGAATTATACAATATTTGTCCTTTTGTGACTAGTTTATTTCACTTAGCATAATATTAAGGTTCATCTATACTATAGCATGTATCAAAATTCCATTTCTTTTTATGGCTGAATAATATTTCATTGTATGTACATACCACATTTTCTTTCATCTGTTCATGGACATTTGGGTTGTTTCTACATTTGGCTGTTATAAATAATGGTGAACATTGGTGTATGAACACTGGTGCATGTTTCCTGTTCTTTAATATATGAATATGTTTAATTCTTATAACAGCCCCAGGATTTTAGGCATATTTCAGTCTCTAGTTCACAGATAGGGAAGGTCATTTAGCTGGTCATGGCAAGGCCAATATTCTGAAAAATGTGACTACAGTGCAGTCTCTGAATTACATATGGTGCTGCCTTTAATAAAAAAAATAATTATCTTATTCTTTGAACCCATTATGTCCTGCATATATTATATACATTATTTCTAAATCCCTAAGATATCCTTGTGATGTGGGTTTTATTATCCTTTTATTATAAATGAAGACCTTAAGGCTTAGAGAGAGGTTGAGTGCTGGATGCAGGAATGCCCCTAGGTATGCTTGCTTATCTTTGATGCCCTAGATCCAGAGCATGGAAGGCAGATCTTAACTGGGTCTTAGGGGTAGCCCCATTCCTTCTGGATAGACCATAGGGAAATGATCTATCTCAGGTGCAAAACCCATGAACACTGTGGCGTACTCTGACATCCTACAGGTGCAGAAGAGAAGTTCTATCCTGGGTCTCAGATGATTTTTTTCCTCTGATACTTCAAAAAGTTTTCTTTCTTTCTTTTTTTAAGTTTCTTTTTAAAACTCTTGCTCTAACAATGGCTAGGCCAATAGAATCAAAGTAAAATGGAAGATTATTTCCACTGCTAGCTAAATTTGGAAAATATACATAAAAAGAGCTGTTCAAATTCTGGCAAAAAAGAATTGACATAGGCTGACCAGTGAGGATTTATTTCCAACAATTCTGGATTAGCTGGGTATTTAGATAACATTTCACTTCTATTCAACCATGTGGACAAAGCCATATTCCATTTACATAACTGCCTGTAGCCTTTAACACCCTGACTGGAGGCTCTACTTTTGGCTCTCCTAACCCTTTTCTCCTCTCCTTATGTGGCTGACACACAAATGTACTTTAGATTGTCATTTTGCAAAAGGTTAGAGATAAACTGTCTTTCTCTTTAGATAGTGGGACCCAGTATGCATAACCTTCATGGCTATTTCCCCTCTTTGCTTTCACAGCCTGAGAAAATGGCATGTAACATACCTAACCAAAGACAGAGGACTTTGTCTACATCTGGAGAAGCTCTATATGAAATTCTTGGTCTGCATAAGGGAGCATCAAATGAAGAAATTAAGAAAACCTACAGGTACAGAGAAAGTTCAATGATGACATCATTCTACTACTAGCAATAGTTATTTTGTGATAGGTAAATTGTGATAGGCCCCCAATTAAAGACAAAAGCTTCTTACCAAGACCAAGTAATCAGAGTTTTGAACCTCATGTCCCCTGTTCTACAACATAGGCCGTTAGAAATAGACAAGTATGAAACTGACTTTTTAAAAGAATACTCTGATTTTGGGCCTTATAAAAAGGAAGCCCATGTTCTAGGCCTTCAGTGTGAGAGAAAGACAGAGATCACTGAGAATGACCAGGAGTTTTAATTTAACTTAAATGATATAGCATCATGGAATCTAGGAGAGGGATTTTAAAAGTGGAGGGGGGGGGGTTGTCACAACTGTCATATTTTATGCTATGCTTTTCAAGTCTTCAATTTTGATTTTTCATATCTGATATAGTTTAAAGTTAGATATAACTGATAAAAACTCAAATATATTTTTCTTTAGAGCTCTAAGAAATTTAAAAAAATATTGAGCAGGAAATACTGTATAAAATTTGAAATTCCTCAAAATGAAGACAATAACATTTATTCGTAATAATATCTCTACCAGTAATTATTGATATTTTGTTTTCTTCATCTTATTTTCCTGTCTAGATAAGACACTTAAAAATCAAATTGAATTCATCAATACCCCCTATTTTTTAACAAGGTTCTACCATGAAAATATCGTGGTATTATTAAATATTGAATTTTTTAATGAAGCTTATAGTCATCCTGTAGTATCATCATTTTGAGCTATTTTTTTAAAATTTAAGTTCTTTTAATTTCCTCATATACTTGATATTCCTGTATGCAAACCATGGTGCATATTTCCAAATATTTCATTATTTTCTTTTTAAAGATTATTTATTTATTTAATAAATTATAGCATGCAAGTAGGAGTGGGGAGGAGACGCTGAGGGAGAGGGGGAGTGAGAATCCTAAGCGGATTCCCTGTTACCACAGAACCCCACACAGGGCTCTATCTCACAATCCTGAGATCATGACCTAAGCCAAAATCAAAAGTTGGACTTTCAATCGACTGGTCCACTCAGATCCCCCTTATTTCCTTATCAAGGAATAAAGCTGTGCCTTTAGAGGAGAAATTAAAATATAAATGAAACTTGCAGATTTTAATTGGTTACTGCTTGATTTGACCTTGGATTTGGTTTTTTAAAACTTAGAGTATGTATATTTTTTGACATATGAGAGTTTAGAATTATGAAGACAAATTTGCTAGTAATTTTCTTTATGGATTTTATCTGTCATGTTTAAAAAGCTACTCTTCATTATAATATAAAAATATTAACCCATATCTTCTTTCAGTCATATTAAATCTTTGATCCATTTGGATTTTATTATGACATATGGTATGAAGGTAAGATTCTAGATTTATTTTTTCCCAAATCACTAGCCCACAAATATTTATGGACTTCTCCATTTCTATGTACTGATGGGAAATTCTTTGACTTTGGATTGTAACCCTCACCATGTGGTAAACTGTGGGACTTGAAATGCCTTCAAGAAGCATGTGAAAAATAAATGACAGAGATGAAAATTGCCACTTGGACCCAAATAGTTCTGTGAAAATGGTCAAGGAGCTTGATCCAAAGTCACTATCAATTTTTTAGTTTGTTTCACTTAAGGTACTGGGGACAGAAAGTCTTTGCCATTTCATTGCTCCCCAGAGTTATTTAGAAGAGTGCCTGGTTGCTGTTCAACCTCCTGTGGATACCCTTGGCTGAAAGTTATTAGACTTGACTTTTGAGGCTTCAGGCTGAGACACCATGCTGGAAGTGGGGGTTTGGAATCAAAGTAATTACTCTGCAAGCTTATTACCTATAAAGATGCTCCCCCAAATGAGAAAAAGACTGATATCTAACTACCTTGTAAGCTTTAAAACCCACTTTACTTTACAAATGTGACTTTTAATTGCCTCAATTAATTTTGTAAGCTAAAATTTCAGGTCATGTCCTAATTAAGGCACTAATTATGCTGAGTTGTTTGCAAGTTTAATAATTACAACCTAAAATCTTTTCATGTAATCAGTGTCTTGCTATTAATTTTGTTTTAATGTCATACAAATATCATTTTTTCCAGCTGATTAGGGTGCTAGTATGCTGCCAAAAGCATCTACTTCTATCTAAATTACACATTTGTATTCTGCAAGTTATTATTCAAAATGTATGAGCAGGCTGAAAACCCACTGAGAACATTATTCTTATATTCAGAGATCTTGATCAAAGCAGTCACAATATAGTGAAATTAAAGTCAGTGAAATTGAATAAAATTACAAATTGTTGAATCCATACTCTGCTTGACCAATGTTGCAATGCTTGGTTGTGCTCTTGAAAGCAAGGCTGAATTAGATTTCTTCTTCTACATTTTATTTTTATTTTTTTTAAAGATTTTATTCATTTATTTGACAGAGATCACAAGCAGGCAGAGAGGCAGGCAGAGAGAGAGGAAGGGAAGCAGGTTCCCTGCCAAGCAGAGAGCCCGATGTGGGGCTCGATCCCAGGACCCTGGGACCATGACCTGAGCCAAAGGCAGCGGCTTTAACCCACTGAGCCACCCAGGCGCCCTTATTTTTATTTTTGAACAGATAATACATTCACCTGATTAAAATAAGAACATGCAAACACATATACAAAAAAAGTTCCCCTTCTATTTCATATTCCCTAAGTTCCCTCCTCAGGAAACGTAATTCTTTGTGTACCTTCTAGAGAGACTTTAGGCCTATGTAAGTTTATATAGAGATCTTCTGATCTGAGCAAAATGGTGTAGACTTGTTTCTCTCTGCTCCTTCCTGTAAAGCATAACTAAAAGCCTTGGAAGTAACACAAGTGACAACTAAAGAAGAACCCTAAAAAGTAGAAACAGGAAGATGAATTAGTTAGGGACCAGAGGACCCAGGGAACAACACAGTGGCAGGGCGTGATATGATTCTCCATCCAAGAGAATATAACCCAGGTCCAGCCATTCCTGATACCCAATCTAGCAAGAGAAAGCAGACAGATAGCCGTATTCTTTCTCCAAACTGAGCAAGAGTCCTGGCAACAACTCTATACAAGCCCAGAAGAAATAGCCCAGAAGAAATACAAGCCCAGAAGAAATAGCAAGGAGAACAAACTGAATGTTCCCCAAACAGTAACCTACCAGAAAACCTACCTACCATCTGAGACTCCCTTCTCCTACCCAGAGACTCCACCTGACAGGGGAGATTAGCAGGTAGGATTCTTTCACCAGCACCCAGCCCAAAAAGTGTTTTGTGTCTGCAGCCTGGAGATTCCCTTTCTCCACATAATGGCGCCAAGCCACTCAGCCTGGGAAGTTCCTTTCACTTCCTCAGCTAGTACCAACAAGAACCAGTGCAGTCTCAGAGGCAGGAGACAAAGAAGACAAACATAGTACCATCAAGGCTCTGAAAATCAAACTGTCATTGGAGCCACAGCCCATAAAAGTAGGCTATGACCAACATGCTAAATCTAAACAGAGTCAATGCCTGTTAAAATAAAAAAATTAAGACCCAGAGTCTCCTAACATAATAGCAAAAATTTCCAGATACAATTAAAATCACTTATCATACAAAAAACAAACAAACAAACAAACAAACAAGAAAATTGTAACTTGAATGAGAAAAGATAACCCTCTGAGTCTCACACTGGGATGAACCAGACATTAGAATTTTCTGACAAGTAACTATCATAAAAAAAATTCCACAAACAATTACAAATTCTCTTGAAACAAGTGAAAAAAAAAACAACAAAATTTCAGCAGAGAAATAGGAATTATAAAACAGAACCAATGGAAATTAAAGGACTTAAAAATAACAGAAATAATAAAAATAACTAGAAGAGTTCAGTCGTAGAGTACAACTAACAGACGACAGAATCAGTGAAGTTGAGGACAGATCCATAGAATTTACCCAATTGGAACAAAAGAGAGAAAATAAACTGAAAACAAACAGAGCCTCAAGAACCTATAAGACCATAACAAAAGATCCAACATTCATAGAACTGGTGTCATAGGAGGGGGGAAAGAGAGTGGGACTGAAGGAATATTTGAAGAAATAATGACTGGAAATTTCCCAAATATAACAAAACATATAAGTTCACAGATCAAGCAGCTAAGTGAATTCCAGAAAGGATAAATCCAAAGAAATCCATGCCCGGACACATCATAATTATACTTCTGAAAACTAAAGACAAAGAAAATATCTTGAAAGCAGCCAGAGAGAAACCATGCATTACTGATAGAGGACACCAATTCAAAAGGCAACAAATTTCTCACCTGAAACAAAAGAGGCCTGAAGAAGTAGCACACCACTTTTCAAGAAAGAAAAGAAAGAAAATTACTGTAAATGGAAAATTCCAAATCTGATGAAACTATACCTAGGGAATTAAGGGGAAATAAAAATTTCCTACATGAAGGAAAACTGAAAGATTTTTGTCACTTAGCCAGATATGATTTAAAGAATGGCTGGAGGACATATTATAAAAGAAGGAATCTTACATTATTAAGGAAGGAAGAAAGAACAATGGAAAATATAGAAATATGGGTAAATACAACATACTATCATCTTCATGAATTTTCTAAATTATATATGGCAACTGGCACAAAAATTATAACACCATCTGATACTCAAGACAATGATATTTTGAAATGAGGAGGACAAGAAAACCTAAATGAAAAAGTTCCGTACTTAGATTGGTAAAACACTGATATCAGTAGACTGTGATAAATTATATACACATATTCAAACGCTAAGAAAACTATACAAAGTAATATACTCCAAAACACTACAATAAGGCTCTTCGGTTTTGGGAGATTTCCAGGAGGCCCTAGGCACCAAACTTCCAAGCATGCCATGAATTGCCCAGATTCCTAGCCCTGAACAGTGTAGACTGTGATGACTCAAAGATGATATCCCTACCATAGGCCTACAACAAAGCTATCTGATTCTGTGTTGTCCTTGGTAACTTGAATGAGGCAAATATAGCTCACCAACAACTTTAGGCATGTCATAAGGTATGTCACTTTTCTTGATACCGACTGGCACATAAAAATCCTTCACTCCAAACCCAGTAGATTGTTGATATATACCTCATACTGCTGCCTAATTATAATGAAGCTAGGAAGGTTGATCAGGGCATGTAGCATGTAGTATGTCTAGAATCTCTTAGAATCCTAATGGCTTTATAACAAGGCTTAATCATTATTCAACAAATATTTCTTGAGTACTGTTTTGGGCTGAGAAAATTGCATTGAACAAAAGAGATGAAATCCCTACTTTCCTGAAGCCTATATTCTGGGGTGGGGGAGAAGGGAGGCTTAGTATAAATAAAGTATACAGTCTATCAGGTATTGGTAAGTGCTGTGGAGAAAAGCAAAGCAAGTAAGAGGCTGGGGAGTGCTAGGAGTGGTGCTTGAAGTTGCATATTCTCTTTAAGGTGTTCTAAGTTGATTTTAACACTAAACTCCCTCAGTTGCAATGAATTTTAAGTATAAAGTAGCAGCAGTTAAGAGTAGAGGGTATGAAGTCAGAAGGACCTGGATTCAAACCTCTTCTCTTAGCCTCATTTTCTTCATGAGTAAAATGGAGAAAACAGTACTGACTGCAGAGGGTTGCTAAGGATTAATATGTAAAGTGTTTAGGCAAGTTCTGACACACAGTTACTGAGTACCACAAAGAATACATAAGGCATCAGAGAAAGAGGCCTATAGAATGGCATTCTTCAAAGTTGGCTAGGGCATGGGTGTAAGAAGACTCCCCAAGAAATATGTGTGTGTATGCATGCCTATGCATGTATGTGTGAGATTGTGTGTGTATGTGTGACTGTGTGTGTAGTTTCTGTGACATTTAAATTCTGTTGATAAATTTAAAGGAGCGTTAAAACTTTTAACATGTCAATGTCTATAATATGCTGAAAATTACTCCCTTTGCATCTGTTTTAGCTTACAAAAAATTTAGATACAAAGTTAAAAATGTTGAGAAGACAATTTCTCAAATTTATTTTAAGGAGCATATAAGCAAAAAATTAGGATCTAATTGAGAGAGGGAGAGAGAAAGAGAAAGAGAAAGATGGAAACCTAAACATCATACCCAAAATGATTATGAGGAGCCATTTGGGTTGATTTGGGAGAGAAAGCCAATGGGGGCCTTCCCTGTGGCATTTTATATACTCCATAACTCACTTTGCTGTTCAATCAGAGCATGAAATCCTCACAGGTTGTAATTCATTCTTCTTTTCTGCCTTTCCCATTCCATCAATTCCCTCAGGCCAAGCATTATGTTTTGTCTTCCATTGCACTTCCATTAGCTCTAGCTAATATTTACTAAATTCAAAAATGAATTGGTCAACAAATAGATTTTGCCTGTGGGTATGTGTCTCTTTCTCCGTATTTACATTTTTAGCTTTGTCAGGACCTTGTCTCAAATGTTTTGCCACATAGCTGAACAGAGTCATTCACTGACCCAGTAAAGAGAGGGACAGATCAGCAAGGAAAGACCACAGTTTCAGATTGGGACACACTACACTTTTTTTTAAGGTTTTATTTATTTATTTGACAGAAAGATCACAAGTAGACAGAGAGGCAGGCAGAGAGAGAGGAGGAAGCAGGCTCCCCGCCAAGCAGAGAGCCCGATGCAGGGCTCGATCCCAGGACCCTGGGATCATGACCTGAGCCGAAGGCAGAGGCTTTAACCCACTGAGCCACCCAGGTGCCCCCACAGTGCACTTTTTTATGGCTTGAGACCCTCAAGTAAAATGTAATTAGGGGATAAGGAATACAAAACTTTGAGAAAATAGAGCAAGTTATGTAATATAGAAAATGTGAGTATCAAGTATTCAAAGTCTCATATGCAACTTAAATGTTAGTTTTTATTTACACTAATGTGTAAATTTTTAAATTTAGAAAGAAACAAGAGTAAGATACCCAAAGGAAAGCCAACAGGTTTTTCTATTGTTTTGGGTACAGGGCCTAACAAAATGCTGGCCTACTAGAGGAGAAATGAGACAAAGATCTAGCCCTTCCTTAACTCCTCAGAAAAAAACACAAAATCAGAGTGAACTAGTTTTGTACATTAGCACCTGGGTTTCTGTGCCTCATGGATGAGCTTGTTGATGAGGTACCAAATATCTTGGTTCACAGGGCACAGGGACTTGATTTTTCTATTTCATTCCATTTCACATGGAATTTTCTGAAATCATCCTCCATCTCTGAAGAGGTGAGTTTGCACAGAGTAGACCAACATGAGGCAAATGCTATTTTCACAAGAAGCAGGAAAGAGTATCATTTCCATAGTGATCTGTGGCAACCCCAATCTGTGGTGCTTTTACCCATCTTTATTAGCAATTATAGGTCATAACAGACGCTGTTTATGAATAAAGTGTAAATGTCAGGGGAATGCATAGCTAATAGAAGAATTGTAAATATTTACAAGGCAAAGTGATGATTCAAGCTCACAAGATAAATTGAAATTAATCTCTATCAGTACTAATTTGTTTCCTGAATTCTAAAATCTTCCACTAAAAAGAAGAGTATATGAGGCTATCTCAGAGTTATCTTTCAGGTCAGTGGCATAACCGCCTTTGTCCCATGGCAAATATACTTGGTCCTCTAAGTTCTCCACACTACTTCATTTGTTCCTGGGCACTAGAATTGCTATGACCAATGACTTTTTTTTCCCACTCACTCATTCACTCAATCCTATTTACTTTTGGATACTTATTTATATTATACTCTGAGAGATGAAAATATGTATCTATCTATGGATCTATGTCTATCTATATACATGTAATTTGTACCTTTTAAAGAGTTCACCTTATAAAGAGTTAGATTTAGTAAGGTTGAAAGATACATATAGAAAGACAAGCAAAATAAGGGAGACTTTGATGAGAAGAATAGATTGACTTGAGCATAGAATTCATATTAATCATTTAAATGAAAAAATGCTTCATTCCATCACTTATTCTTGTCCTAGGAACTATGCTAGTTTCTATAAAAAAATCAGTTCTGACATATCCCTGGGAATCTAGAAGCTACTCACCTGCCCACAGTTGTACACACACTTGGGAAAGACTTGAGAAAGCCCTAAGTTCTCACTTCTGGCTGACCCTGTAACTCTGTTCAAGCAGGAAGTAAAGGCTAAGGCAGAGTTGTAAACTCTCTGGCTCAGCATTGAAGATGTGTCCTGACACACATAAAATTCTATATATAGGAAAACCATCTATCTAAAATGAAGGGAGATATTAATTTATTTCTAGATAAATGAGTAACTGAGTCACTGACAGACCTTTTATATAAGAAATGCCAAAAGGAATCCTTTAGAGTGAAATGAACACTGGACCATAATCTGAATCCACATGAAAAATTAGAGAACACCAGTAAAGGAAACTTCACAGGTAAATATGTTTGTAGATCCTCTTTTTTCCTATCTAATTTAAAAGACAATTGCATAAAACAATAATTATATATCTGTGTTGAATGACACAATGTATAAGGATGTAATTTGCAACAACAGCAGCGTTAATGAGGAGGTAGAACTATATAAAGTTTTTGTATACTTTCGACAGCATATTAATGTGAACTAGATATTTAAAAATTAAGATGTTAATTGTAATCCCAAGGGTAACCACATACACAAAAAAAGCCTTAAAAATATATAAAGCAAATAATACAGGAATTATATAATTCCTAGTAATGGAGAGAAGCTAGTAATAGTAGTAGGAGAATTGAACAAAAGGGATATAAGAATATAAATAGAAGAGTGTCTGAGTGGCTCAGTTGGTTAGTGTTCAACTCTTGATTTCAGCTCAGGACTTAATCTCAGGGTTGTGAGTTAAAGCCCTGCATTGGGATCCATGCTGGGCATGGGCTCTACTTTAAAAAAAAGAAGAAGAAGAAAGATACAAATAGAAAAATGACTAAAGTCCTTCCTTATCAGGAATTACTTTAAATATAAGTGGATTAAACTCTCAAACTAAAAGAGATTGGCAAGTGATTTTTAAAAAATGATTCAATTCTATGCTGGTTCTAGAAACAGTCACCTTAGATTAAAAGACAAATAGGATAAAAGTGAAAGTTGTAAAAAAAAATATTATATGGAAGTAGTAACCCAAAGAGAGCTGAAGTGGCTATACTAGTATCAGACAAAATAAACTTTAAGATAAAGTTATCAGAAACCAAAAAGGAAATTTATTTATTTATTTTTAAAGTCAGTCCTTCAAGAATATATAGCAATTGGAAACATATATATGCCTAACAACAGAGCCCCGAAATACATGAAGAAAAAACTGATGGAATTGAAGGGAGGGACAAATGGTTCAACAGTAATAATTGGAGACTTCAATAACTCACTTTCAATAGTGAACAGAACAACTAGACAGAAGATCAGCAAGGAAACACAAGACTTGTACAATACCATAAACCGACTAGAACCACTGAACATCTACAGAACACTCCACCCAATAACAGAAGTGTGTATGGAATATTCTCCATGTTAAACCATATGCTTGGTTACAAAACAAGTATCAATAAATTCAGAAATATTTGAATCAAAGTATGTTCTCAGCTACAATGGAATGAAATTTGAAATCAATAACAGAAGGAAATTTGGATTAATCAGAAACATGTAGAATTAAATAACACACTCCTAAATAACTAATGCATCAAAGAAGAAATCACAAGGGAAATTGGGAAATACTCTGAGATCAATGAAAACAAAAACTTATGGGATGCAGTGAAAAGAATTCTCAGAAGGGAATTTAGAATGGTAAATGCCTACATTAAAAAAGAAAAAAGATACCAAATAACTTAAACTTCAACTTTAAGAAACTAGAAAAAAAATCACAAATTAGACCAAAAGCATGAGGGGAAATAAGACTAGTAAAGATTAGAGTGAAAACAAATGAAATAAAGATTAAAGGAATGAGAAAATCCACAAAATCAAAAGCTGGTTATTTCAAAACACCAACAAGATTGACAAATTTTACCTAAACTGACCAAGAAAAAGAGAAAACTCAAATTACTAAAATAAGGAATAAAAGCACAGGGACATTACAATTGACCTTGTAAGAAAAAAAATTATAAATAATACTATGAACAATTTCTTACCAATAAAATTAGACAACCTAGATAAAATGAACAAATTCTTAGAAACACACAAACTAACAAATTCACTCAAGAAGAAATAGAAAATCTAAATAGATCTGTAAAATGTGAAGATTGAGTTCATATTAAAAAAAAATATCCAACAATGAAGAGTCCTGATCCAGGTGTCTTCACTGGTGAATTCTACCAAAGGAAAGGAGAAGAAATAACAATAATCCTTTCTCAAATTCTCCCAAAAAAGTAGGAGAGAGAGGACACACCCTAACTTCTTCTGTAAAGCCAGGATTACCCTCATAATAAAGTTAAAGACATCACCAGAAAGCTACAGGACTATAAATCTTATGAATATAGATGCAGGGGTGCCTGGGTGGCCCAGTGGGTTAAAGCCTCTGCCTTCAGCTCAGGTCATGATCTCAGGGTCGTGGGATTGAGCCCCGCATTGGGCTCTCTGCTCAGCAGGGAGCCTGCATCCTCCTCTCTCTCTCTCTCTTTCTCTGCCTGCCTCTCTGCCTACTTATGATCTCTGTCTGTCAAATAAATAAATAAAATCCTTAAAAAAAAGTCATTTGAATATAGATGCAGAAATCCTCAAGAAAATACTAGAAAACCAAATTCAACAACATATTAAAAAGATGATACACTATGACAAGTATTATTTATTCTAAGAATATAAAGTTGGGTCAACATATGCAAATCAATGTATTTTACCAGATTAATAGAGAATGGGGCACCTGGGCAGCTCAGTCCAATAAGCATCTAACTCCTGATTTTCACTCAGGTCATGATCTCAGGGTTCTGGGATTCAGCCCCACATTAGGCTATGTGCTCAGCAGGGAGTCTGCTGGAGATTTTCTCTCTCCCTCTTCCTCTGCCTCTCCCCCTGCTCACTTCCTCTCTCCTTAAATTAAATAAAGAAATCTTAAAAAAAAAAAAGAATAAAGAAAAAAAGGTATATTCATCTTGATGCAGAAAAGGCTTTTGACAAGATCCAATACCTTTCATGACAAATATATTAAACAAACTAGCACTAGAAGGGAATTTTCTCAACCTGATAAGGGGCATCTATAAAAACCCATAGCTATCATCATATTTAAGTGTTAAAGACTGAAAACTTCTTCCCCCAAAGATCTGGACCAATATAGGAATGTCTTCTCCCATTACTTCCTTCAACAGTGTATTAGAATTTATGCTTAGACAATTCAGCAAGAATAAAAAATAAAAGAAGTCCAGATAGGAAAGAAAGGAAACTATCTCTATTCACAGCTGACATTTTCTTATACATAGAAAAACATACTGAATACATGTTAGTGTGCATGTACACACACAATTAGAACTAATGAATGAGTCCAGCAAAGTTTTAGGACTTAAGTTCAATATACAAAAATCTATATGCCAGCACAATCCAAAAATAAAATTAAGAAAATAATTTCATTCACAATAACATCTAAAGGAATAAAATACTTAGGAAAAAAAATTTAACCAAGGAAGTAAAAGACTTACACTGAAAACTACAGAACATTGTCAAAATAAATTAAAGGCCTAAATACATGGAAAGACATTCCATGTTTAAAGATTGTAAGACTATTATTAAGATGAATCTACATATTTGATGCAATCTTATCAAAATTCCAACTACATTTCTACAGGATTGGATAAACTGATCCTAAAATTCTCTTGGAAGTGAAATGCAAAGAACCCAGAATAACAAAATACAATCTTGAAAAAGATGGATAAAGTTGAAGGACCCAACACTTTCTGATTTTGAAACTTGTCACAAAATTGCAGTAATCAAAACAGTGTGTACTGGCATAAAGACATATATAAATCAATGGAATAGAATTAAAAGTTCAGAAATTAACCCATATATCTATAGTCAAGTGAATCTTCATAAAGATGTCAAAACCATTCAATGAGAAAAAGAAAAATCTTTTCAACAAATATGCTGGCACAACTAGATATCCACATATTAAAAAAATGATTTTGATCTTCTCACGTTATACAAAATTTACTCAAAATGCATCAAAGCCCTAAAACTACAGAAATTAGAACAAAACAGGAACAAATCTTTAAGACCTTGGATTAAGCAACTGTTTTTAAAAATATAACACAAAAGAAAAAACAGATAAACTGGACTTCGTCAAAATTAAAAACTGTTGGGGCTCATGGGTGGCTCAGTGGGTTAAGCCTCTGCCTTCAGCTCAGGTTGTGGTCTCAGGGTCCTGGGATAGAGCCCTGCATCAGGCTCTCTGCTCAGCAGGGAGTCTGCTTCCCCCTCCCTCTCTGCCTGCCTCTCTGCCTCCTTATGATCTCTCTCTCTCTGTCAAATAAATAAATAACACCTTTAAAAAAAATTAAAAACTGTTGTGCACCAAAGGACACCATCAAGAAAATAAAGGACAGCTCACAGAGCTGTAGAAAATATTCAAATATGACATCTAACAAGTGTTTAATATCCAGGATATATAAAGAATACTTACAACTCAACAATAAAAAGACAACACAATTAAAAAATGGGCAAAGATTTAAAATAGACATTTTTCCAAAGGAGATATACAAATGGCTAATAGTCACTTGATTAAAATCAACATTACTTATCAGGAAAATGCACATCAAAACCCTAATAAGACACCACTTCTTCACTTTTAGTAGGTTGGCTACCATTAAAAAAAATGTTAGGAAGGATATAGAGAAGATGGACCCCATGTACATTTCTGGTAGGAATGTAAAATGTTACAGCCAGGGGCGCCTGGGTGGGTTAAAGCCTCTGTTTTGGCTAAGGTCACGATCCCAGTGTCCTGGGATCCAGCCCAGAATCGAGCCCCGCATGGGGAATCTCTGCTCAGCAGGGAGCCTGCTTCCACCTCTCTCTCTGCCTGCCTCTCTGCCTACTTGTGATCTCTGTCTGTCAAATAAATAAATAATCTTTAGAAAAAAATGAAACCACCGATTATACATTTTAAAGTGGTCAGAATAGTTAAAATTTGCATGATATAAATAGTTGTTTACATTATGTAAATTTTTTCTCAATTAAAAACTTGATAGTTTATTGGATGAATGTTTGTTTCTGACCATGATCTTAAAACAAATTAAGTGTTATTACCTTGATTAGAATATTTACTCAATTTAAAAAACCATCTATGGGGCACCTGGGTGGCTAAGTTGGTTAGCATCTGACATTGGCTCAGGTCATGGTCTCAGGGTCCTGGTATTCAGCCTGCATTAGGCTCCATGCTCAGCAGGGAGTCTGCTTCTCCCTCTCCCTCTATCGACTCCCCCTCCCCCCTGCTTGTGGTCTCTCAAATAAATAAAATCTTTTTAAAAGGCCATCCATATAACAATGCTGTTCAATGAGCATCATTTTTTTTTTCCCGAGTAACACAACTCAAAGAATTGCAAATTGTCAACCAGTCAGAATTAGCATTCTGTAGCACAGAAAACTATAATATGTCTAATGCTAGACCTCAAATAGATACTCTTATTAACTCTGTTTGGGGCGGGGAAACGGAAGCTTGTTGGAAATTTTGCTGGTTTAGTTCAGATAATTCCAGGATTTTGTGAATACGAAATCTTCCCTGAAGCAAAAGACATGATTTTTTCCCCCTCTTCAGCACATCTCGAAAGGAAACTGAGGGTATTGTAGAAACATGATGCTAAGTTGTTTTTCTAGTTCAGTTATTTATTCATTTATTCCATAAATATTTCATAAGTATTTCTTTTTGGCAGGCATATGCTAAGCTTGGATCCACAAAAGACTAAAACATGCCTTCATTTAAGAAGGTAAAAAAAAGATAATATAGTGTGATCAAGATAGAAAAAATAGAAGCAAATGCAACGAGAAAAGACAAGAGGTTCAGGGTAGGTCTTTCCCTAGGAGTTAATGCTTTGCGTTAACAGTTCAAGCGTGAGTAAAGATGAATAGTTAGACACAAAAAGTATAGAAGTTGGGGAAAGAGTGTAATGTTAGCAAGGCAGAGACAACAGACTAAGCAAAAATGGAGAAAAAAGCCATGGGTATTTGAAAAAATACTGATAATGTGGCTGTGTCAGTGCATAATATACAAGCTGCGTGTGGAGGACATGAGACAGAAGGATATGATTATGAGATAAGGAGATGATTACGAGAGTTTTGTAACCGTGTTGACAGGCATAGACTTGCATAGGGAGGTGGGTCAGTGTGTTTCAGATTTGAATAATATGTCATTAAACCCTACAGAAAACAAGTCATATGAGCTCTCAATATTAGGTTAAAATAGCTTTATGTTACAAACCCAATTTGAAGATAAACTCTGAGTGCAAACATAAAATAAGCCAAATTTAACAAAATGAAGGGTAAAAATCATATGATAACCTTAACAGATGCAAAAAAGCATTTGACAAAATTCATCCATTTATGATAAATGCTCTCAACAAAATGGGTGTAGAGGGGGTGTAACACAACATAATAAAGGCCATATAAGACAAGAGCACAGCTAACATCATACTTAATGGTGAAAAGCTAAGAGCTCTTCCTCTAAGATCAGGAACAAGACAAAGATGCCCGCTTTCACCACTTTTAGTCAACATAGTATTGGAAGTCCTAGCCAGGGCATTTGGGGGATGGGGCAAGCATTCAAACTGGAAAGGAGAAATAAAACTGTCACTATTTGCAGATGACACCTTGTATAGGGAAATCCCTTCAGACTCCACCAAAAAACTGTTAGAATAGTAAACAAGTTAAGTAAGTTGCAGGAAACAAAATCAATATAGAAAAATTAGTCAGTCATGTTTCTATACACTAATAACAAACTAGTAGAAAGAGAAATTAAGAAAACAATCCTATTTACAACTGCATCAAGAAGAAGGGAATAAATAGGAACAAATTGAAACAATGAAGTAAAAGACCTATGCACTGAAAATGGTAAGACACTGATGAAAGTAACTAAAGAAAATATAAATAAATGTGAAGATATTCTGTGTTTATAGATTGGAAGATTTAATATTACTAAAATGTCCATACTATCCAATGCAATCTACAGGTTCAGTGCAATACCTATCAAAATTCTAATAGCATTTTCACATAAATAGAACAAAGAATCCTCAAATTTGTATGGAACCACAAGAGACACAGAATAGCCAGAGCAATCCTGAGAGAAAACAAAGCTGGTGATATCATGCTTCCTGATTTTAAACCATATTACAAAGCTATAATAATTAAAATAGTACAGTATTTGCATAGAAACAAACACAGATTCATGGAACACAATACAGTTAACTATCTGACACTTGATTTTGGCTCAGGTCATGATCTCAGGGTTGTGAGATCAGGTCCCATGTCAGGCTCTGCACTGGGTGTGGAGCCTACTTGAGATTCTCTCCCTCTCTCTGCCACCCTCCCCCACCCCACTGTTCAGCCATGCTCTCTCTCTAAAATCAATCAATCAATTGATCCAGGTACATATGGCCAATTTGTAACTTAACAACAAAAGAAGAAAGAATATACAACGAGGAAAGGATAGTCTCTTCAATGAATGGTGCTGGGGAAACTACACAGCTACATGCAAAAGATTTGAATGTAAGACTTAAAGTCATAAAATGCCTAGAAGAAAACTTAGGTGGTAATCTCTTAGACTTGGATCTTGGTGATGCTTTCTGGATTTGCCAACAAAAGTCCAAGCAACCAGAGCAAAATAAACAAGTGGTATACATCTAACTAAAAAGCTTTTGTAGAGCAAAGGAAACCATCAACAAAATGAAAAGACAACTTACCTAAAGAAAGAGTGGATATTTGCAAATATCTACTAAAGGATTAATATCCAAAAAATACATAAAGAAAACATGAAAATCAATAGCAAAAAAACAAATAATCTAACTTTAAAATGGGCAAAGGATCTGATTAAACAATTTTCCAAAGAAGACATACAGATGGCCAACAGGTATAAGAAAAGATGCTCATCACTAATCATTGGAAAAATGCAAATCAAAACCACAGTGATACCCCAATCACAAAGTAGCAGAAAGAGAAATTAAGAAAACAATCCCATTTAAAATAGAATCAAAAATCCCAACCAAATCTGGGAATGAACCTAACCAAGGAGGTAAAAGACCTATACTTTAAAAATGATAAAACACTGATGAAAAAAATTAAAGATGACACAAACAAATGGAAAGATAGACCATGTTCATGGGGGGCCACCTGGGTGACTCACTCAGTTGTGTCCAACTCTTGATTTCTGCTCAGGGTTTGATCTCACAACCCTGATCATGTCTCGTGTTGGGCTCTGGGCTGTGTGTGGAGCCTACTTAAAAAACGAAAAACAAGAAAATGATATACATGCTAATGGATTAGAAGCATTAATACTGTTAAAATGTCTATACTACCCAAAGCAATCTACAGACTGAGTGCAATCCCTATCAAAATGCCAGCAGAACTTTTTATAGAACTAGAACAAATAATACTAAAATTTATATGAACCACAGAAGACCCCCAACCCCAATAGCCAAACCAATTTTGAGAAAGAACAGAGCTGGAGATACTATAGTCCCAGATTTCAAGATACACTACAAAGCTGTAGTAATCAAAACAGTATGGTACTGGCACAAAAGTAAGACACATAGATCAAGAGAAGAGAATAGAGAGCCCAGAAATAAACCCATACTTATACGGTCAATTAATCTATGACAAGGGAGGCAAAAATATACAATGGGGAAGACAGTCTCTTCAATAGATGGTCCTGGGAAAACTGGACAGCTACATGCAAAAGAATGAAACTGGACTACTTCTCAAGCCATACACAAAAATAAACACAAAGTGAATTAAAGACTTAAATATAAGACGTGAAATCATAAAACTCCTAAAAGAAAACATGGACAGTAATCTTTTTAACATGGACCTTAGCACCATTTTTCTACATATGGTTCCTCAGGCATGGGAAACAAAAGCAAAAATTAACTACCGAGACTACAGCAAAATATGTTTTGCATGGGGAAGGAAAGCAGCAACAGAATGAAAGGGTAACCTACTGAATGGGAGAAGATACAAATGGTATATTGGATAAGGGGTTAATATCTCAAATATGTAAATACTTATATAACACTACACCAAAATCAAATAACCAGATATAATAAATGGGCAGAGGACCTAATCAGACATTTTTCCAAAGAAGACATAGAAATGGCCAACAGACACATGAATGAAAAGATACTCAGCAACACTAATCACCAGCAAATCAAAACCACAGCGAGATATCACCTAATACCTGTCAGAATGGCTAGAACATAAAAGACAAGAAATAGCAAGTATTGGTGAGGATATGCAAAAAAGAAAAGCCTTGTGCACTATTGGTAGGAATGTAAACTGGTGCAGCTAATGTGGAAAACAGTATGGAGGTTCCTCAAGAAATTAAAAATAGAAATGCCATATGATCCAGCAATTCCATGACTGGGTATTTATTTAAAAAAATGAGGGATGCCTGGGTGGCTCAGTGGGTTAAGCCGCTGCCTTCAGCTCCGGTCATGATCCCAGTGTCCTGGGATCGAGTCCCACATCGGGCTCTCTGCTCGGCAGAGAGCCTGCTTCTCCCTCTGCCTCTGCCTGCCTCTCTGCCTACTTGTGTGATCTCTGTCTATCAAATAAATAAATAAAATGTTAAAAAAAAAATGAAAACAATGATTTGAAAATAGATGCACCTCTATTTATTACAGTTATTCACAATAGGCAAGATATGGAAGCAACCTAAGTATTTCTCAGCAGATAAATGGATAAAGAAAATGTGATATATATGTATTGTGGTATATATGCATGTATTATATAATGTATATATGTATATATAATAGTATAATGGAATATTACTCTGCCATAAGAAAGAATAAGATCTTGCCATTTACAACAGCATGAATGGACCTAGAGGATATTATGTTTAGTGAAATAAGTTAAACAAAGAAAGACAAATGCTGTGATTTCGCTTAAATGTGGAATCTAAAAAACAAAACCAAACAAGCAAAAAACCAAAAGGAGAAACAGACCCATAAATACAGAAAACAAAGGGATGGTTGCTGGGGGGGAGAGGGGCAGAATGGGCAAAATGGGTGAAGGGGAGAGTAGAGGCTTCCAGCTATGGAATAAATCATGAGGATGAAAGGCAGACTGTAGGGAAACAATTCATGGTATTGTAAGAGCATTGTAGCTACACTTGCGGTGAGCATAGCATAACATAACCAAGTTGTCAAATCACCATGCTATACACTTGAAACTAATACTGTGTCAAATACATCTCAATAAAACATTTTTAAACCAAAATGAGATGTTACTGCATGCCTGTCATAATGGCTAGTATCAAAAAGACAAAAAAGATCTATAAGATAAGTGTTGGTGATGATATTGAGAAAAGGGAACCCTTGTGCACTGTTGATGGGAATGGAAATTGGTATAATCAATATGGAATATATTATAGAGGGTCCTCAAAAAATAAAACTACTATAACTGCTATATGATCCAGCAAATCCATATCTGGGTATTTATCTGAAGGAAATGAAGAAACCATTTCCAAAATTTGGAAAAGATACATGTACCTCTTTATTCATTGCAGCATTATTTGCAATAGCTAAGACATGGAAACAACCTAAGTGCCCACTGTTGGATGAATGGATAAAGAAAATGTGGCATATATACAATGGAACATTATCAAGCCATAAAAAGGAAGGAAATCCCATCATTTACAACAATATGGAGAAAGTCAAGAGTATCATCCTAAGTGAAATAAGTCACACAGAGGAAGACAAATACCTTTTGATCACACTTATGTGTGGAATCTAAAATAAAAGAAAGAAAAAGAAAAAAAAAGAAAAGAAAAAACTCATAGCTACAAAGAACAGATTGGTGGTTGCCAGAGCCAAAAGGTGAGGGGAAAATAAATGGATGAAGGAGGATCAAAAGGTATAAACTTTCAGTTGTAAAATAAATAACTTCTGTAAAAATATATAAAACAAAAGGATCAGGCTCCACATGTTTTAGTAAAGATCAAACTGCCACAACATGATGATATGTGTACACAATGTTTTGCCATAAATATTACACAATATGTTAAACTACCACGGGAAAAAAAAAGCATCAAAAAAATAATAGCATTCCAAAAAAGTTGTTAAGAAAGTGTTAAATAGCTTGGAAATTGGCAATTCAGTAGTACATTTAAAAAAATAAAACAAAAAACCAAAAAGTTCTATCCAAATATTCAAATTCATAGAAACAAAGAATTGTGGTTTCCTGGGGTTGGAAGCGGGGAGGAGGAAATGGGAAGTTATTCAACAGAGTTTCAGTTTCAGCTTTGCAAGGTAAAAAAGGTCTAGAGCTCTGTTGCATAGCAAGGTGAATAGCTAGTGCTACTGATCTGTACTCAAAATGGTAATTTCACGTTATGGATTTTTTGAGTACAATTAAGGAAGGAATGAAGAAAGAGAAAGGAAGTGGGGAGGGAAAGAAGGAAGGAGGGAAGGAAGGGAGGGAGGGAAGAAGAAGGGAGAAAGGGAGGGAGGAAAGAAAAAGAAAAAAGAAAAAAAAGGAAATGAAAGGAAAAGAAGAGAGAAAGATGTGTTAAACAGTAGGACTTCAAAACCAGACTTTGGTACACAGCCAAATCAACTGTGGAGCTTTTGCAAGCATACAGATGTTCTAGACCTACAAAATTAAAACCTCTAATAGTAGAGGCCAGACACATGAGTTTTTAAAAACATCCCATTCACAGATGATTCTGAGCATCAGATGTTGAAAACTACTGCTTTAACTGGTGAGCACAGGAGAAATTATAAACATGGATGACTATAGCAACACAGTCAGATTGTCTACTCTGTTTCTAGTCCTTTTTATGAGAAGTGACCCTCCTTTGGTTTATTGAGAGTGAATAAAATCCTGTACATGACATGCCCACTTAACTCTCAAGCGCCTGCTCCTGGCTTCCCAGTTCTTCGTCTGCCCTATCCTTACTTGGTGTTTGAATCCTAGCTTGCTTTTGGAGCATTGGTCCCTTTGGATAATACTCCTGCCAACCTTGGCCCCAAGGAACCCACATATGCCTGCTGCTTTGTCTAGCCTCCTAGTCAGGACAGGGCAAGAATCGGGAAGTCATCCTGGAAACTAAGGGAAAAGAAGGTGGTCAACAAAACTTACAGAAAGGTCAAATAGAATGAGGGCTGAAAATAGCACATGGATAGGATGATGGGATAGAGAGCAAGTAGAGAACTAGAAATCAGAATACAGTGAGTTGAAGAGTGAGTAGACACTGAGAATGCAACCTTTTTGTGTAAACTATGCTTTGAAGAAGTGTTATGAAGAAGGGAAGGAGGAGATAATCCAATGATTTGAAGGGCAGGCGAGGACATAAATATAGTTTCCTTTAAAAAAAACAACAACAATGGGGCATGTTTGCTTGCCGAAGACAAACAAGACATCATTGAAGATAGTGGAGTTGAGGGGGTGGGTAGGATTGGTGACTGATGGACCAGGATTTGGGAAGATGAACAGGTAGATCCCAGAAAACACTGGCAAGGTTAATCTTAAAGAGAAGAGGTTCTTCAAATAAAAAGAAGGGGGAAGGATGGCACAATCATGCAGAATTATTTTCTTCTAATGAACTTTTTTAAACCTCTCTTGAAGTAGGAAATGAGGTTTCTTGTTGAGAGGGATGAGGGAATGAGGAAGAGGAAGCAAAGAGAAGTTGTAAAAGCTGGTATAACTGCCAAAGGAGACTTGAGAGGGAATTTATTGAGGCCAAGCAAAAGGACCAGCAAGTAGCATAGAAGATCAGCTGAGGCAGAAAAGTGTAGGTCTTTATTGGCCCCCGTTTGCATGGTTGTGCAATCTTTTAGAGCAATGTTGGGCATCCCAGAAATGGGAGTACAAGCAATGGAAGACTAATTTCCTTGAGGGCATGGCAGGATATCCAAAATATTTATAGAATTGAATCCTTTGATTTGAGCGGTCATGCACTCAAGTGCATGACCACAAGGGTCAGACCGTGTAGTTAAAGAAATTAAGTCAGTGAGGCTGGCATTCTGGAAAAATAGGCCCTGGTAAGTTTAAAAGACAGGTTTAGGGAAAACAAGAAAGTGAGTGCTTAACACAAAGATGTTTCAGGGAGTTGTGCTATATATTTTTGCACTGAGAAACCTAGAAGATAAAGACACTGGGGAAACCTACAAGAACTACCAGCCTGGACCACCACTGGAAATTGCCAAGAACTGCCTGCACAATTCACTATCACCAGCACTCGAGCTGTCAGACAGCAGGTAGAAGGCTTGCAGAGAGCAAGTGCCTGCTAAGGGCTTTGACTAGAACCAGTGGTGGCGCTGCTGTTGGAAGAAGGAGACAGAGTTTGTATGGCCGTTTCTTCTACATCTCAGTCTTCTCCCTTGATGTCAGAGTTCAGTAAAGATTGCTAGCTTTAAAAAAAACAAGAATGCAAAATTTCCCCCAAGAAATATAGTAAGGTTACAGGTCCAGAAACTTTTGTTGGAAACCTGAGCCAAATATAGAGATGTTAAGTTGTATGCAGCTCTCAGATTCTGGGCAAGGTATAGGCTGGTAAGAAAAACACATTTAATAAAATGTAACACACAGAGATCTTAGTGGCCTGCTAAAGGCTTGAAGGTTTACAGTGGCCAACTAGTGTCAGAATATCAGGTCCTTATTCCTTAAAGCAGTACTTTTATGATTGATATAGAGAAATAATTCTAATATTGGATACTTTATCTACCATGTTTATACAAATATTCTAGTCTATTCCACCTGATCAGGAAGGATAAAAAGCTGGTTCTTAAAATTAACCTTAGAAAATAACTCTAACCAGAAAACTATATAAAACAAAGAGTTATCAATTGGCATTTAAACTTCTCAAAAGTTTAAGTATTTTTAACTCATATTAAAAAATACTCAAGCATAATACCTCATAAAATCATTATATAGTCTGATAAAAACTCAAGATTATTTGCCATAAAGTGTTATCACTGCCTTGACTGCCACTAGAGGTCAGCACTTGACTCTCCATCTGGTTTCATATGGGGGGGGTCAATTCTCTAAAACAGATCATCATTTATGGTTCCTATTGTTATCTCATGCCATCTGTCTCGAATCAGGAATGTGACTGTGGATCACAGAGAACTAGAGTACACCCTGACAATTGCTGGGGTGAGCTGTTCTATTCCATCTGCAAATGTGAGGAAATCATAGGACTGTGTAATGTGGCCTTCAGAGGGCCTGAGTGCCTCGGTGGCAGAATAGTTGAATCATATACTATGGCAGCAGGTGTTCCAGAAATAATTACATGGCAAAGCAGTGTTGGCATCATTATTTGCAATTTGAAGCTAAATGGCGCCCTGAATTTTCTATTCTGTCCCTTTTGCAGGAAATCTGCACTAATCCTCACCCAAGTGGCTCTCTTCCTTGAGCCCCACGAACACTTTTGTTCTTGATTTGTTTCAGCCGCAGACTGTATTGAGTTTCTTGTGGGGAAGGAAAATGTACTGGGTAGAAATGCATGCAAGTGTTTGTCAAGGGTTCGAGGGATTTGGGGGCTGATCAAGGGAAATGATATGACCATGAGAGGCAGTAACACACAACATGATTTATTGGGTGTGGCTCAAACAAGATTGCTTGTGAGGGGAAGACCCTCACAGCATGAGACCATCCAGAGGCTTACAGCTTGGGAACTACCCTGAGAAGGGGAGGGGACAAGGGAACTCTGAGAGGTGGGGAGGCAAGAACATTGGAAAGGGGGCTTGCATGTCTGGGTGATATCACTCAGGAGCATAGTAGGAAATCTCTGAGTCAGACAGCTCCAGAGGGCCATGGCAGCTTGGGTCTCAGAACCATAAGCCTCTATCTTATCAATGGCTCCCACATGTAGGGTGAGGTCTTGCAGGTATATAAAGTGAGTAGGCTCTAAAAGGCTGATAATCTGTTTCTTTGGGCTATTTTAAAAATAATTAAATGTGTAAAAATTTGAGTTTCACTCTGCTCAGCTTTTGAGCTAATGGGTCTCAGCTTGCATAAAGAAATAAACAATACCTAGAGGCAATATTTGGGCCATTTATATAACAGTGGTATAAAGCCTCTTATGCAATTAACGTCCACAGTTGACCCTTGAACAACATGCATTTGAACTGTGCTGGTGGTTCACTTTTATGTGGATTTTTCTTTTTTAGGTAAATATAGCCCAGTACTGTAAATCTATCTTCTCTTTCTTTTCTTTCTTTCTTTTTTTTTAAAAGATTTTATTTATTTATTTGACATACAGAGATCACAAGTAGACAGAGAGAGGCAGAGAGAGAGGAGGAAGCAGGCTCCCTGCTGAGCGTAAAGCCCGATGTGGGGCTTGATCCCAGGACCCTGGGATCATGACCTGAGCCTAAGGCAGAGGCTTTAACCTACTGAGCCACCCAGGTGCCCCTCTCTTTATTTTCTTAACAAGATTTTCTTTCTCTAGTTTATTTTATGGTAAAAATACAGTATATAAGTTAATTGGCTGTTTATGTTATCAGTAAGGCTTCTGTCAACAGTTGGCTATTAGTTGTTAAGGCTTCGGGGAATTGAAGTTATACATGGATTTTTGACTGTGTGGGAGGTCGGCAGCCCTTACCCCGACATTGTTCAAAGTGTCGACTATACTTGAAGGAGGTGATGGAAACATAATGCTGACAAAGTAATTTTGACTGGTTCTGCCTTCCACTGAGAGAAACTAGAAAAACTGGAAAAAATTGTATTATTATATATACATCTTTAAAAAGCAATTGAGATTAAAGAATTACTGCTGACTAGGTCATGATAAGGAAGAAGAGAATCTGAGAGGCTGAGCAGGACTCTAAAGAGAAAGGAGAAAAATCTGGGACCCTACCTGACGAGTATGGGAGTCCTGCAATTCTGTTGACTCTGCAGTGCTGTACCCCAAGACACAGGGAAAAATGGAAGTCAATCATCTGTGGTTCACTATTACTTTAGGTGGTCCTCTGTAAACCATATCCCTTGGTATTTGTGTCCTTGTATGGCCCTCTTGAATCTGGACTGTTTCTCTGACCTAATTAACCAGCAGAATGTGGCAGAAGTGATGGTGTATCTTAAATCCTAAAAAGGCTCAGCAGCTTCTGCTTTTGCAATCTGGTTTAATTCAGCCACATCTTAAGAAATATAGCTATCCTGAGATTATCAAATACTGGGGCTCCTCGCCAAGTCATGTGGAGAAGCCACATGGGGAACAGAGCTCCCAGCCCTCACTGAGCTCTCAACCAGAGCCAGTCCCAACTTACTATCAGGTCAATGAGGCCATCTTGGAAGCAAATCCTCCAGCTCCAGCTGAGCAGTCCTAACCAAAGCCAGAGCACAGAAAAACTCCCCACCAAGGTCTGCCTGATTACATTGTAGGCAAATGAATAAAATGTTTGTTGTTTTAAGCTGTTAAATTTCACCATACTTGTTATACAGAAACAGATAATAGTAAACACCAGTCTTTATGGATTATAACTGAACTTTGAGCTGCCGGGGTGATTGAAAAAATCTCAGCACCTAATATTGGACTGTGATGACCCCAGTTCTATAAATGCCTCCAGATATCTGAAAGTAGGAAATAAAACTGCTCTCTGGTATAAGACAACATTGTCTTTGTAGTCCAATTATTTCTTTAAAAATTTTTTTCCAGTTCTACTGGGAAATAATTGGCATACATCACACGTAAATTTAAGGTGTATAGCATGATGATTTGATTTACATATAATGTGAAATGATTGTTGCAATAGGCTTGGCTAACATTCATCATGTCCTACAGATGCAAAAGAAGGAAAGAGAAAAAAAAATTTCTGCTTACGATAAGAACTCTTAGGATTTACTTTTTCACCAATTTCCTATATATCATATTCTTTTGAACTTCCTATTTTTTTAATTTTTATTTTTAAAAGACTTTCATAATTATTTATTACTGAGAGAGAGAGGCATAGGGAGAAGCAGGCTCTCTACAGAGCAAGGACCCGGGTGTGGGACTGAATCCCAGAAGACCAGGATCATGACCTGAGCTGAAGGAAGATGCTTAACCGACTGAGCGACCCAGGCACCCCTCCTTTAAACTTTTTAAAATACAATATCTGAAAAAAAAATACAATATCTGTCCAAAGTGATAAGCATAGAAGTCAAGACAATATGAACAAGAATCAGCAGAAATGAGATAATAGACACAGCACCACAGACAACCTCAGGTATTAGAATTATCAGATATAAATTTTAAAATATCTATGATCAAAAAATAAAATACAAGTTTGAGAATTTTCACAGAAAACTTAAAATCATTAAAAGGGACATTTCAATTTTTTTTTTAATGAACACATAAATTTTACAACTAAAAAATATAGCAACCAAACTAAAGAATTCAAGGGTAGTGTTTAGCAACTTAGAGAGCTGACTGGAAGAGAGTCCAGAATAAAGTAGCAAGAAAAAAAACTACAAAAGGACAGGAAACAATGCAAGAAGGTAAAATACATTGGAGATTCATTAAGAAGGTCTTAGAAAAATGCAACTGAAATCTGAGAAGGAGAGTAGAAAGAGAATGAGAGGAAAGCCATTTGAAAACAATGTATGTGAATTTTTCAGGTTCACAAAGAGTATCAATCTCTATATACCAGAAGCCCAATAAAAGCCAAGCAGAAAAAGTGCTCCATATCACTGGGCATCAGGGAAATACAAATCAAAACCACAATGAGATACCACCTCACACCAGTCAGAATGGCTAAAATGAACAAGTCAGGAAATGACAGATGCTGGCGAGGATGTGGAGAAAGGGGAACCCTCCTACACTGTTGGTGGGAATGCAAGCTGGTGCAACCACTCTGGAAAACAGCATGGAGGTTCCTCAAAAAATTGAAAATAGAGCTACCTTATGACCTAGCAATTGTACTACTGGGTATTTACCCTAAAGATACAAACGTAGTGATCCGAAGGGGCACGTGTACCTGAATGTTTATAGCAGCAATGTCCACAATAGCCAAGTTATGGAAAGAACCTAGATGTCCATCAACAGATGAATGGATAAAGAAGAAGTGGTATATATATATACAATGGAATACTATGCAGCCATCAAAAGAAATGAAATCTTACCATTTGCGATGACATGGATGGAACTATAGCGTATTATGCTTAGCGAAATAAGTCAACTGGAGAAAGACAACTACCACATGATCTCCCTGATATGAGGAAGTGGAGATGCAACGGGGGTGGGAGTTAAGGTGGTAGGAAAAGTAAAAATGAAAGAAGATGAGATCGGGAGGGAGAAAAACCAAAAGAGACTCTTAATGTCATAAAACAAACTGAGGGGGGTGGGGGGAAGAGGGGTTGGGTGAGGGTGGTGGGGTTACATCATATGTTTAAATAAAGCTTAAATAAAGTAAAAAAAAAAAAAAGTCACACACACACACACACACACACACACACACAAAAGCCAAGCAGAACAAATAAAAAGAAATCTGTATCAAAGCACATCACAGGAAAACTGCTGAAAACCAATGATGTAAAAGCCATTATAGCAAATAAAAAAAAATACAAACTATCTTCAAAGAACAACAATTAGACTTAAAACAGATTTTTCAATAGAAATAATGGAATTCAGAAGACAATGGACTGAGATTTTCAGTGTGAAGAGAAAATAATTGATAACCTACAATTCTATATCCAAGGGAAATACCCTTCAAAAATGAAGGTAAAATAAAGACATTTTTAAGTTAAACAAAAATTGCAAGAATTAATTATCAGCAGATCTGCACTAACAGATATACAAAAGGGTGTTCATAGGCAGAAGGAAGATAATTTTTAATGGATGGTCAGAGATGCAAGATATAATCAATAGCAACAAAATTGTAAAATACATGAGTAAATGCACATAAACACTGTAAAAACATCATGAAATAATGATTATATTAAATAGCAATTCTTGAGGGACTAAGAGATGGAGAGAATTAAAGTACATGCCACCAACAACATTTAAGTTGGGAGGCAAGTAATAGTGTTCATGTTCTAAGATTTTTATATTGTCTTGGAGAAAGGCAAGAAGTACCTTGACACTGGACTATGATAAGGGTTTTGTAATCGCTAGGAAAATCCCAAGGGGAATTTTAAAAATGTGTAATTTTCAAACCAACAGAGGAAAAAAGTAGAAAAATTAAGAAGAATCAATCCAAAAGAAGGCAAGATAGGAGAAGAAAGAAAATATATTTTAAATGTGACAAAAAAAAGTGGAAGTGGTAGATTTAACCTGAGATATATCAATAATTATATTAAAAATAAACATAGACCAAATGCTTCAATTAAAAGAAAAAGATTGTCATTGTGAACTAAAAAACCAAAACAATATGGTGTTCACAAAACACACATCTAATTTATAAACATACCAAAAATTTGAAACTAAAAGTAGAGAAATATATATCCCATGTAGATGCCTCCCCAAAGAAAGTTGGTGTTGCTTTATTAATATCAAGGTGATAGCAAAAAGTGTTACTAGGGATAAAGAGGAGTATTTCAAATGATAAAAGTTCAATTCATTAGGAATGTTTAACAGTTCTTAATTTGTATGCTTCAAAAACTGTAGCCTAAAATACAGCAAAAAGTGACAACTATAAGGAGAAATATGTAAACCTACAGTCACAGTGGGAGACTGCAGTTTTAACAAACCCTGTTTGATAGAGTAGTAAAATGCCCAAGAATTTAGAAGATTTGAACAAAAATATTATCAAATAAAATCTAATGCTTTTATACAAGAATGAAGCACTTAACAGGTATGGAATGTATTCTGTAAAGTATACTATGTATTCTTTTTTTTTTTTTAAGATTTTATTTATTTATTTAACAGACAGCAGAAGTAGGCAGAGAGGTATGCAGAGAGAGAGGAGGAAGCAGGCTCCCTGCTGAGCAGAGAGCCTGATGTGGGGCTCGATCCCAGGACCCTGGGATCATGACCCGAGCCGAAGGCAGAGGCTTTAACCCACTGAGCCACCCAGGTGCCCCTATACTATGTATTCTTTAATGTACACATGAAACATTTACAAAAATTGAATAAATAATGAGACATAAAGCAACTCTCAAATTTTGAAAGATTTAAATAAAAATATTTTTCACTATAGCACGCTCAAGCTTGAGAGCAAAACCAAAAAGATAACTAGAAAATTCCAATATATTTGAAAATTTGGAAGCACAAATTTAAACTAATTCATCAGATCAATGGAACAGAATACAGAACCCACAAATGGGCCCTCAACTCTATGGTCAACTAATCTTTGACAAAGCAGGAAAGAATATTCAGTGGAAAAAAGACAGTCTCTTCAACAAATGGTGTTGGGAAAATTGGACAGCCAAATACAGAGGAATGAAACTGGACCATTCTCTTACAGCATACACAAAGATAAACTCAAAATGGATGAAAGACCGAAATGTGAGACAAGAATCCATCAAAATCCTAGAGGAGAACACAGGCAGTAACATCTTCAACATTGGCCACAGCGACTTCTTTCAAGACATGTCTCTAAAGGCAAGGGAAACAAAAGCAAAAATGAACTTTTGGGACCTCATTGAGATAAAAAGCTTTTGCAAGCAAAGGAAACAGTCAACAAAACTGAGAGGCAACCCACGGAATTGGAGAAGGTATTTGCAAATGACATTACAGATGAAGGGCTGGGATACAAGATCTATAAAGAACTTCTCAAACTCAACACCCAAAAAACAAATAACCCATTCAAGAAATGGGGAGAAGACATGAACAGACACTTCTCCAAAGAAGATATACAAATGGCTAACAGACACATGAAAAAGCATTCAACATCACTAGCCATCAGGGAAATTCAAATCAAAACCACAATGAGATACCAACTTACACCAGTTAGAATGGCAAAAATTAACAAGACAGGAAACAAGTGTTGGGGAGGATGTAGAGAAAGGGGACCCTCTTACATGTTGGTGGAAATGCAAACTGGCACAGCCACTCTGGAAAAGAGTAGGGAGGTTCCTCAAGCTCTAAAAATAGAGCTACCCTTTAACCCAGCAATTGCACCACTAGGTATTTACCCCAAAGGTACAAAACTAGTGAAAAGAAGGGGCACATGCACCCCAATGCTCATAGCAGCAGTGTCCACAACTGCCAAACTCTGGAAGGAGACGAGATGCCCTTCAACAGAGGAATGGATAAAGAAGATGTAGTTCATATATACAGTGGAATATTACTCAGTCGTCAGAAAGGATGAATACCTGCCATTTGGATCTACATGGATGGAATTGAAGAGGATTATGCTAAGTGAAATAAGTCAACCAGAGAAAGACAACTCTCATATGGTTTCACTCACATGTGGAACATCAGGAATAGAGCAGAGGACAACAGAGGAAGGTAGGGAAAACTGAATGAGAAGAAATCAGAGAGGGAGATAAACCATGAGAGACTCTGGACTCCGGGAAACAAACTGAAGGCTGCAAAAGGGAGGGGGTGGGGGCATGTGGGTGGCTGAGCGACGGGCATTAAGGAGGGCATGTGGGATGATGAGCACTGGGTGTTATACACAACTAATTAATCACTGAATACTACATCAAAAACTAATGATGTTGGCTAATTGAACATCATTAAAAAAGAATACATATAGCATATAATGTGTTAAAAATAAAACAATTAAAATGAGAAAATATCTAGAAGTGAACATTGCATATTAAAACTTGTGGAATGCAGTTGAAGTAATACTTAGAGGAAATTTTATAGAATTAGATACACATACTAGAAAACTGTGTCCAGCAATAAATTTAAAAAATAACACATAATGACCAAGTTGAGTTTATCCAAAAACACAAACTTCATTTAACATTAGAAAACCAATCAATCATATTATTAACAGAGAGAAAGAGAAAAACATGTGTTTCCTCAATAGATGCAGAAAAAGCATTTGATAAAATTCAACATTAATTCACTGTTAGTGAATAGTAAAAGAGAAGAACTTGCTTTTTTCAAAGATATTATTTATTTATTTACTTAATTTTTATTTTACTTTATTATTTATTTCAAAAAGAGAGAAAAAGAGAGCACAAGCTTGGGGAGGAGCAGAGGGAAAGGGAGCTAGAGAATCTCAAGCAGACTCTGTGCTGTGCACAGAGCCTGATACAGGGCTTGATTCCATGACCCTGAGATTATGACCTTGCTGAAGTCAAGAGTTGGACCCTCAAACAACTGAGCTATCCAGGCACCCCCAGAAGAACTTTCTCTTTAAGATATTAAGAGATACTCTAAAGTACCATATTCCAAACTATTATTGGCCCAGAAATAGCCAAGCAGACCAATGAAGCTGGACAATCTAGACATATAAGGAAAGAATTTTATTTTTTTAAATAAATGGTGCTGGGACAGTTGGATAACCATATTTTAAAGATGAGACTGGACACCTACATTCTATCACATTGAAAAATCAGCGACAAATCAATTCCTGACTTCCATGTGAAAGGCAAATCTATAAAGATTTTAGGGTTTAGAATTTATAGGACAATATCTTTCTGAATTCAGGATAAAACTGATCAACTAAATTAAGAATTTCTGTTCATCAAAAGGTTCCAGAAAGAACCTAATAACAAGTTCCCAGAAAGGGAGACTATATATGCAATATATATAAATGACAACAGATTCATATATAGAATATATATTTTTAAATACTACAATTTAGGGGTGCCTGGGTGGCTCAGTGGGTTGAAGCCTCTGCCTTCGCCTCAGGTCATGATCCCAGGGTCCTGAGATCGAGTCCTGCATCTCTGCTGAGCAGAGAGCCCACTTCTCCTTCTCTCTCTCTCTGCCTGCCTCTCTGCCTACTTATGATCTCCCTGTCAAATAAATAAAATCTTTTTAAAAAAAATAAATAAATACTACAATTTAAACATCAAACTAAAAACTGGCAAAAGACTATGCACTTAAATAGATGATATCCAAATGGCATATATATGTGTGTGTATATATATCAGCTTCATTAGTAATTAGGAAAATGCAAATTAAGCCACAAAGGTGGTGATATATCGCCAGACTGTCAAACACTAAATGTCCACCAATACCAAATGTCAGGGAGATGTGCACTGGGGGTCCTATATTGGTTTATTATGTTTTTCACTTGGGTGTTAGCTTAGTCCAAGAGGGCACAGGAGTTTCACTGAACTTCCAATATTATGACAACTATCCAGTTCCATGATCACAACACATGCCATCACCTGGGGTTGCTAATCTAGAGTTTGTGTTCACCTTCAAACTCTTGATTTATAACAGTTCATTTTCCTATTTATCACCAGTCTCCTTCCCATGATAGCCAATTTTTTCTAGAATGAAGAGTTGTCTCAGCTCAGATTTTGCTCTCTTTTGCAGCCTGAGCTTTTTCAAACTCAGATTTTGCCTCCCCCCCCCC
>RCUC01088572.1:0-21598 GCA_003697995.1 Taxidea taxus jeffersonii
ACAGATCTTGTCGTGTGGATCTCTTTCACCACTGGCCCATCATCTGCTCTATTCTGTCTTGCAGTCTCTGTATTCGTAAGAAAGGCTATTTTGTTTCAGACACCTCATTGTCTCTGGGAGAAACATATTATCTTTCATATTATCGAAGTCAGATACTTACTGACCCAAGATCACTGATGATTAATGACAGATCTGAAGAATGTGGTTTTGCTTATTGGGCTCTTATGCGACTTGTATAATTCAGATTGCGTGTCCCAGGGGAAGGGAAAGCGAAGGCCGTATGGACATTTATGAAGACATAAGTAAATACACACTTTCCTACAGAACTGTTTCCACTTATGTAGACGGATACACGCAGTGGATATCCATCCAATATTTCATTTGATCATTGAATAGGCTATGATATATCTTTGTTACATAGACAGCTACACAGATTTGTTTTCATTTTGTAGATATATGCTTATTTTTAAAAAATGTGTCTGGGCTACCTTGTCAGAATACTCTGCTAAGTCACACGTAAGGAACTCAAGCCGAATTTGTAGTTCGACATGTGACCACATAGATATTTATAATTTTTCTTCCTCCTTAGTCTCTAGATGAAAAATTTCCCTCGAGGTTTTAAATAAAAGATTCCTTAAGGATCTGTTAAAAATGTCTGATTGGTTCTGCACAGGACAAAGGACCATTATATTATACTACCATGGACTGGTCACATTTTCTACTTTATTGATTTATTGATTTAATTTTTTTTTTCGTTTTAAACAGACTGGCCTGAAATTGAAACTGGCTGGTAATTTAAATGTAGTACATGCTGCATGTTTCATTATGGAGGATAGTTGTTTTTCAATTAAAATGTTTACATCAATGGATGCTTTTGACACATAATTTATTGGTTTAACAAGTATTTACGGAGGGCACATTTTGTGCAAAGCACTGCAAAAGGATGGCCTTAGGAAGTAAAATCTAAATTTTGCCCTCAAGAGAAATTAAAATTTCATTGTGAAAATTGGCAGATACATAAACGCATACAAAAGATTGAATGATGGCATAAAGACAGGGCACAGAGGGAAATGTGTGGTGGAAGGGGATTTTCTCTCTACAGAGCTCCATAGGATAGTGTTGTTCAAGCTGTACCATACAACATATGTAATAAAATACTACAACATAAACAGATAGAAGTAAAAGTGCACATATATGTAGTATTATATTTACAGTTTAGATAAAATAAAATTTAAAATCATCACAATTCTATTCCAATACTGGGTTAGTAACTATGTATTTCCTTCCAGTATTTTTCCTAAGAATTTAAATTCTATAGAATGTAATTAAAGAAAAATATAAATCTGTATTCTCTAAAAGCTATTACTATTATAGCATAAACATTTGCACAGTGCTGTATTTCTTCATAGCCACCATTTCAAAGAAGAGCACAATGTGTCTTTCAGAGGATCTGCTCTGTATTTTTGGTTGTTTATAGTATTTCATTTTTTATACAGCTTGTTTTGGAAAACACAGTCATGCATATGTTTTTGTCTCCCACATTTTAAAGTACTTCCTTAGAAGAGGTTCCAAAAAGTGGGATGAATGTTATGCAAATTATTGATGGTGTGTCACTTAAGCTGCATTTCAGTATTGAGACAAAGGCTGCAGTATCCTCCCTTGTCTGAGGACAAAAAGGAGTATATGAGAGAGCATGCCAAAGCATGCCCCAGCATCTCGAGACAGTAAGTAATGGGACAAGGATCCTGTTAAACCAGTGAATATTTCTCCTAAAGATCATTGACAAAACAGTGACAAGAATGAGCATTTACCGAGAGTTCAGATTGGGACTGGGAAGACTATGTAACAAAATAAACTTCTCTGAAAAGAAATTCATACTTGGGAGAAAAAAAAAAAATCATGTACTTGTAAAATTTCATTTTGCTGGTTCCTGCCCAATATTTAAATATAACATCTTTTAAAATCCCAATCCTCATACTGTCATATTGATGTATTAACATGCTTGCCCCAAATCACGTTCTTACCGATTTTTATCAGTCATCTATGTTGTTTTCTCATGCTCTTGAAAACCAGAGAGCTCCACAGATAAAAATGTGTCTTGCATCACATGAGACTTCCATTAAAGTTGCAATTAACCAAAAATGACCTCAGTCCCAGGACTTTCTATCAATTTGCAGTTCTCCCTCTTCCAAACAGATTCTTCAAATGGCTCACCAACACCTAAATATTAAAAGCAGATATGAATAATTAACTCCTTTTGCCTAAATCTTGCATATTTTCCTGCAACCAACGAGCTCTTACTAAATGCAAGCTTGATCATGATACTACTCAATTAAAAACAAAAACAAACACAAACAAAGGAACAAAACCAAAAGGAAATCCAGAAATGCAGGAATCACAGAGAAGCTACAGCAAAGGACCACAGTTGCTTTATCCCAGAGTGTCTTATCCTCAGCACCACCCTGAAGCCACTGGCCAAACCTTGGGTCCTTTCCAGAAATACCCATGATCTTGTTTATAGCTGGCAACATAAAATTAGGTCATTTTCTTCTGCCTTCTGTATCTCTTTGGAATATCACTCATTGGAAGCATTCACTATGATGTCGGTGGTGAGGAAATCTGGAAATACAGAACAAAGCTGAACTTAGAAGGGGGAATTCATCTTAAATATTAACAAAAGCTGACCGAGTGCTTGACAAGCCATTCTTGTATCAACTTACCTTTTCCAGTCTCATTTTCTTCCACTTTTGAGGTGCATCTGCCTGCTTAGACACCCTTGATTATTCTCAAAAAACTTCCCAGATGTGGCAAATGCAGAGCACTGTCATGAAAGCCACACTCACAATTTTAAGTGCTAGATAGCAGTCTGTACCCAACTTATGAGATCCTCAAATTCTGTGCATGCAAAAGCATACCCTTCTGTCCTGCTCCCCCGACAGAGAGCAGTGGTACCATCATCCACACAGTTTGTGCAGTGAGAAACTTGGGCTTTGTCTTTGACCCTTGCTTTGTCTCTATCTCCTTCATGTAAACAACCTTGAAGTCCTGAGACCTCTAGTTTTTCCTTCTAGCTTGCCTTCTCACCTTAGGCGAAAATTAATGATCTCCTAGATCATTCCACAACCTAAATTCATACCCTACACTTCAAAAACATCTGAGCTGCTGCTCAGATCCCTCTGATGGTTTCCCCTCACTTTTAGAATAAAGCCCAGTCTCTTAATGTGTTCTAAAAAATCTGTGTGCTCTGACATCTGTTTCTGTCCCATCTCCTGTCATTTCATCTTTCTCTCTACATCTCTATAACCTAAAGCTTCTGGTATTTCCTCAGGCATAATCCCAACCCCTCTTTTCTCTCCACCTTTCACTCCTGACCAACCTTCTTCTCAGAACCTTTTGCTGACCAACTGCACTCATCTTTGGGTCCCAGTTGAGATGTCATTTCTTGAGAAGGCACATATATGGTGATCACACTGAGCCACTGTAGAAAGTAGTATTTGGATATAAGATGAGAAAACATGATATCCTATGTCCTGGTGTCCCATGAATTTGTTCAATGTGGTGGTCCTTTCTGTACTATCACATGTACCATATAGCACCTGATTTGCTGACTCATTAGCAACTATAACACAGGATTTTCATTTATTTCATTTGTCTCTTACATGAACCCCATTTGGAATATGGACCTTCAGGAGCAAGGAAAAACATCTATCTTGTTCAACACTATATGTGTAGACACACAGTGAATACCTGTTACATGAAAAGATAAATGGTTGAAGTTTTTACTCTTTCCTTTATCTGTCATAAAGCCATTCCATGCATAACCTGACAAAGACAGACTTGTCCAATACTTATCACAAGTTGCTCTTCATGCATGACCTACCCTTGTGATGCACACCTTGAGTTTTGCTTGTCCACACCACCCTCTTCTGCTGGTAGCATCAAGAACTTCCTCCTGGGGATATAGCCCACTCCTAGCCCATGTCATGCCCCTGCAGTTGCAGGCTGTCCAGCGGAAGAACAAAAGTTTAAGTAGGCTTGCCACATATGAATATTCTCTGTTTTGATCTGTGTGTCTTGTCCCCAGCCTGGTTCAGAACAGTCAAAGTTGTGAATATGTAAGTTATTAAACCTGGCACTGTCTCCAGTTGATACCACTCACTACCGGCCCTCCAGCACTGATTAGTTGGGACGTGATTTTCTTCTACCTTTGATTTTGTCCTGATTATTAATAATGAATATGTATTAATCCTTGTCAGAATAATTTTATTAAGTAACCCTTAAAGACTGGGAATTCTATCAGGGAATTCTCTCTCTACATCCTACAGTACTTAGGCAATGCCTGCTGTGAGGACCAGGGCTAGCAAGGACCAAACAGCCTGTTTCATTATGCTATCTTTTGCATTTTTGTACAGTTTAAAACCTTTTTGGAATAAAATAATTTTTTTTAAACCTACCCAAGCCAAATATATGTATTTTTGCTGGTGGAATTGCAGAGGAATTGTCCAGGGCCAAGGGAATGATATTGTGACATCAATTTACTTCCTAAAGAGGCAGTTGTAAGTGAGCACTCTAATTTTATGAATAGATTTATCTCATCATACAATTTTTATTATACTTTTAATATGTATAATGTTATATTTTTCTTTAGGTGTCAGCATTATTACATGAATTTTAAAGTTTTGTGCTTTGAATTTTTAGAGTGAACATTTCAGTTCATGTGTTAATCTTTTTTTAATAAAGAGCTTCTTAGAAGCTTTTCTACAGCTGAAAATAATTAAATCCTCTCATAAAATTGAAGTGCACAAATTCCTCAGTAATACAAATAATTATTCTACAGATGACAATGTGTAGAATCTTGCCTTCTTAAATTCCAGGTGTTTCTGAGGTAAGACTTACTTTAATCAGGTTAAGCTCTTCATAATTTAGAGTCAAATTTACATAGGTAAAGTGAATGGCCCCTCCTCAAAAAATAAGTACATGAAGAAACACTGTTTCAAGTTTATATAAATGCTTTTAAGCATCTTAGAACAGAAGTGCACTATTTTTTAATGAATGGTATCAAGATGATAAAAGAATATGACTTATTTCTCTCATTAAATACATTACTTTATGACTATGTCAGCTGCATTTTCATTGGTTCACTGTAATCATTAAATGCAAGCTATAAGAAAAAATGTCCTTCTAAAGGTCATTTATTTAAATTTTCAATAATCTATCAATCCTTTCAGTTTTAAGTATTAACCCTTAACACTTATAAACTGAGGATGATTAGCATTTTCTTTAGAAGGGAATTATTCACACCACCAATTTAGCTTAATCTTACTTGAAGTGTATACTTTATCCAAGTAACTACTTTTCATCAGTAATTATTCAAATGTTTCCCATTTTTTTTTAAGTTGATTTCTTTTTAAATGATTGCATCATCCAATGTGGGGGCCCAAACTCACGACCCCAAGATCAAGAGTCACATGATTTCCCAACTGAGGCAGCCACGTGCTCCTATTTGTTTCTCTTTTTAAAATTTAAATTCAATTAATTAACATATAATGTATTATTGGTTTCAGAGGTAGAGGTCAGTGATTCATTAGTCTTGTGAATTACATCACATGCCCTTCCAAATTTTTATAAATGATACATTAATGGCAAATGCAGTTATTTCACATAAAACTGAAACAGGTAAAGGGGATTAAGAAGTACAAACTTCCAGTTTTAAAATAAATAAGTCACAGACATGAAAAGTACAGCATAGGGAATATAATCATAAATATTATAATAATATTATATCGTGACAGATGGTGACTACACTTATCATGATGAGCACTGAGTTGTATATAGAATTGTCAGATCACTATATTGCACACCTGAAAACAATATGACATTGTATATCAATAATAAAAATTTTGCACAAAATAATACCAATTCTGACATTGGTTCCTGGGCCATTTTCTTCATTTAAACATGGTTCCCAATTTCTTATAAAAAGGGGTTTTTTTTTTCATTTTTAGTATATACATACTATCAGTGACTGAAACAGTCTGAACAACATTATTTTTATGTGGTTTTCTTTTTTTGGTAGGAAAATAGAGTGAATTATGATATGGAGTTTACATGATAGTTAAAGTTAGCACTTTTTCTCATACTTCCTTTGTTTCTTACAGAGATATGCCCACAGTTCCGCTGTGGGCCTGCTTTCACCTTTTTATTTTATTCCCTTGAAGGCATGGGGCAGGGAGCGTAGTTGCATGTTTATAGCGTAACCATAAAAGTTTCCATTTAAACTATGCAGTCGAGGATGTGTGATCATAATTTCTGTCCTTACCAATAGATCAACTCATGTGTCACTTTCTAATACCTGAAATCCAGCTCCTCTTTGTTTTAATCCCTCTTCCCTTTGTGGCCAGATCAAATGTCCAGTGAAGGAAGGCTTGCCATAGGTTCTATGCCCAGAATGCCACTATTTCAATAAATACGGGAAGGAAGGAGGGAAGGAAGGAAGGAAGGATGGAAGGAAGGAAGGAAGGAAGGAAGGAAGGAAGGAAGGAAGGAAGGAAGGAGGGAGGGAAGGAAGGAAGGAAGGAAGGAAAGAAGGAAGGAAGGAATAGAAAAATAAACTGATGTCCAGACAAAGCAGAACATGGAAACTTATCAGAATAAAGAAGGACATTACATAATGAACAAAGGGTCAGTTCTCTGAGAAGACATAACCATCATTAATACGTAAGTGCACTTGACAGATGTCAAAACACATGAGGCAAATACTGATTGAACTGCAAGGAGAAATAGATGGAATTCTCATATGAGGAGACTTCAACACCTTTCCATCAGTAGCTGACCACTCCAACAGGTAGAAAATCAGTAAGGACAGAGTTGAACTAAAAAACTACATCTAATGAACACTTACAGACCTTCATCCAACAAGAGCACATTGCATATTCTTCCAAAGCTCTAATGGAACATGTACTAATGCAGACCAGATACTGTAAAACAGACCTTAAAAGATTAAAAGAATATTGATCATATGAAAAATTCTCTCAGACTAAAATGAAATTAAACTCAAAGTTAATAACAAAAAGATAACTAGAAACCCCCCCTCAAAATTTAGGTATTGAAATACATACTTGTAAATAATACATGGTTCAAAGAAGAAATTCTGAGAGAACTTACAAATGTTTTGAATTAAGTGTAATAAAAAATATGGCTTATGAACATTGGTAGGATATAGCTAAAGCACTACTTAGAGAGGAATTTATGGCATTAACTGCATGTGTTAGAAAAGAATATCTACAATTCAATGATCTAAGAAGATACCATAATAAAAAAGAAATAGAAGAGAAAACTAAATACAAAAGAAGCAGAAAAAAAAAAAAGAAGAAAAACATCATAGCAGAAATCAATGGAGTTGAAAACAACTTCACTTATAATAGCTTTATTTGTAATTACCAAAAACTTGGGAGCAAATAGGATATTCTTGAGTATGTGGTTGGGTAAACAGAATGGCACATCCATGCAGTGGAATATTATTCAACAGTAAAATAAAGGAGTCATCAGGCCATGAGAAGACACAAAAGACCCTGAAACCCAGATTGTTAGTCAAAGAATCCAGGTGAAGGTCCATATATTGTATGATTCCAACAGTAAACCATTCTGGCAAGGCAAACTATAGAGATATTATAAAGACGAGTGTGTGTCGGGGGCGGGGAAAAGGAGGGATGAACAGGCAGAGCACAGGAGAATTTTAGGAGAATCACTCCATTCTGTGTGACATTGTAAAGGTGGATATACGGTACTTATCAACCCCTACAACTATACAACACAAAAAAGAAAACCCTAATTATTTACACACTCCAGCCAATTGGTTCATCCGTTGTTGTGTTGTTGTTTTTTTAAAGATTTTACTTATTTATTTGTCAAAGAGATAGAGGGTACAAGCAGGCACTCAGGTAGAGGCAGAGGGAGAAGCAGGCTCCCTGCAGAGCAAGGAGCTGGATGTGGGACTCGATCCCAGGACACTGGGATCATGACCTGAGCCGAAGGCAGCCACTTAACCAACTGAGCCACCCAGGCGCCCCGTGGTTCATCCATTTTAACAAATGCACCAATGCAAGATCTTAATAGTAAGAGACATTTTGTCCAGGGTCGGGGAGATTGTATGGGAACTCAGTGTACTTTCAGTACCTTTTTTTCTATAAACCTAAAATTACTCTAGAAAATAAAGTCTTTTTTAAAAGAAAAACAAATTTCTTAAACTGTACCTTTGAAGTGGGTGTATTTTATATTTTTTTAAATTTTACCTCAAAAAGCTGATCTAGCCAACATTGGCCAACATGAAACATCATTAGTTTTTCGAGGTAGTGTTCAATGATTCATTACTTGTGTGTAACACCCAGTGCTCATCACTATGCTGGCTAACTGAACAAAATAAAAATAAATAAAAATAAAATGTGATTTTTAAAAACTTGATTTAAAATTGGGGGGGGAGGAGGATAATGAATGAATAAACTTTGATCAATTCTGTATAGCTCTTGTCTCAAAATTTCTAAACAACCACAGGCTTTTTGGAGGGGAGGAGGACAGAAATATGGAAAGCTTGAAAGAACCTAGAACAGGGATGGGTTAGAACCACACAAATTTTGCAATTAAAAGTTAGCTATGGGTTAAATAAAGATAAAAGACTATAAGCTTTAAAGGATTTGTCATATTATGGGGCACCTAGGTGGCTTTGTCGGTGAAGCCTCTGCCTTCGGCTCAGGTCATGATCTCAGGGTCCTGGGATCGAGCCCCGCATCGGGCTCTCTGCTCAGCGGGGAGCCTGCTTCCTCCTCTCTCTCTCTGCCTGCCTCTCTGCCTGCCTCTCTGCCTATTTGTGATCTCTGTCTGTCAAATAAATAAATAAAATCTTTTAAAAAAGGATTTTTGGGAGACAAACCAAAAGAGACTCTTAATGTCATAAAACAAACTGAGGGGGTGGGGGGGAGGGGTGTTGGGAGAAGGTGGTGGGGTTACATTATATGTTTAAATAAAAATAAAAAAATTTTAAAAAGTTTTGGAAAAAAAAGCATTTGTTGTATTTTGAAATGAGGTCTGAGTTTGAAAATTTAAATAATAATTAATAATTAATTAATTTATTAATTAGTAATTTAAGAAATCACTGTATCAGAAGATACAGTTGAACCTTCAGAAAGTAGAAATGTAGCCCAAGTGAGAAAGAATCAAGATGAAGCTCTCCCTGAAGTTGTTTGCAGCAGCCGTGAGCATGGTAGTGCCTGGATTTCTTTCCCAAGTAACAGTTTACTAACCAGCTGACCTTTGAAAATTATTCAAAATCTCAAAGGCTCAGTTGCTGTCCATACAATGGGGAGAGTAGTATTACCTACTCTTAGAAACATTTGGAGCTCAAATGAAACAGTACATATGAAATGTTCAACACATTCCTATTTTTAGGGAAAGTCAATAAAATTTGTTATTATTAGTAATATATCATCATGAGTATTCTTTTGAGTATGTCTCCCTCCCCCAAGATTTCATGAGAAGAAAGGATCACTATCTGCAGATGAAGTAGTTAGCAAGGTTTTAAGAAATGATGATTGGTAGTGATTACAACAGAACTGGTATATCAGGTATAAATCTGATTTTTCTTAGATTTATTTGTTTATTTGAGAGAGCACACACAAGTCAGGGAAAGGGAAGACAAGGAGAGACAGAGAGAGAATCTGAAGCAGACTCTTCACTAAGCACAGAGCCCAATGTGGGGCTTGATCCCATGACCCTGAGATCATGACCTGAACCAAAATCAAAAGTCAGATGCTTACCTGACTGAGCCACACAGGCAGGTAAAATCAAAAAAATTTGATTTTTTTTTAAGTCAAATATTTTACTTGAACTTTACCTGCATGATTTTTAAGAACAATTGTTTATCAAATCGCAAACATTCATGATTTTAATTTCTTATAATCAATGACAGTTTAAACACTCTGATAGACACGTACTTAAATTTAGTTTTTAGTTTGGCATAATTTCAAACTTACAGAAAAGTTTCCAAATAGTACAAAGAATTTCCAAACCCCCTTCCCTCATAGTTCTCAAATGTTAGCATGTGACTACATTTGCTTTATCCATTTCCCCCTTCTCTCTCCTCATGTGTATGCATGTGATACTTCTGAAATGTTTAAGAAGACATTGCATACATGATGATCCTTCTTCCCTAAATGAGTCCTGTATATTGCCTAAAAACAAAGCATTCTTTCACAAAACCACAGTATAATCATCAAACTCAGGAAATTAGCACGATACAATACTACTCTCTAATATACTGACCTGGTCCAGATTTTACCAATTGTCTCTGTAAGGTCACTTATAGGCAAAACCCAAGATTATTGGTTTCACTTGGTTGTCATGTCTCTAGTTTCACTTGGTTTAGAACACTTTCTGTGTCTTTGTATATTTTTTTTTAAAGATTTTATTTGACACAGAGATAGTGAGAGAGAGCACAAGCAAGGGGAGTGGCATGCAGGCAGGCAGAGGGAGAGGGAGAAACAGGCTGCCCGCTGAGCTAGGAGCCCCATGTGGGGCTCGATCCCAGGAACCTGGGATCAGGACCCGAGCCGAAGGCAGCCACTCAACTGACTGAGCCACCCAGGCGCCCCATGTCTTTGTATATTTTAATATGCTAATATTTTATAAGAATATTAGACACATTTTGTAACATGTCTACCATTTGGGTTTGCCTGATGTTTTCTCATGCTTAGATTCAACCTACATACTTTTGGCAAAAATACCAGAGAAATGATCCTGAGTTTTTCTTAATTCATCTGTTTGGAAGGCAAATGCTGTCAACCCATGACTGTGGTGTTGATTTTGATTATTTGGTTAAATAACACAGACCAGCTTTCCCCATGGAAAAGTTACTATTTATCTTCTGTTGCTCTGTGTTCTTCTGTCATTAGATATTTTGAGACTATAAGAATCTCGTGCTCCTCAAACTTTCAGCCACTCATTTTAGCATTAATTGATGATTTTTTTTTTTTAAAGATTTTATTTATTTATTTGATAGACAGAGGTCACAAGTAGGCAGAGAGGCAGGCAGAGAGAGAGGAGGAAGCAGGCTGTCCGTAGAGCAGAGAGCCCAATGCGGGGCTCGATCCCACGACTCTGGGATCATGACCCGAGCCGAAGGCAGCGGCTTTAACCCACTGAGCCACCCAGGCGCCCCTTAATTGATGATTCTTAACAATGCCTAAATCTGTTGTTATAACATCATATATTGACATCATTTTAGTTAAGTTTATTAGTCACTGAATAATAGGCCCCTCATGGATGGGCAGACCCCGAAAAGGTCATCATTCCACAACTCAGCAGACGTGGAGGCACAAGTTCTCAGTAGAGCCAAAGCCATGAGCGCTTCCCATCGGCATGAGAACCGAGTCCATCACACCTGTGTTTAAATGGTGATATTATTACTTACTAGTCATTTGTCTTAATGCAAAATACTTACCTAATTCTCAGGGTGGGTTTTTTTTTATTTAAGAGGAATGAAAACATGTTTCATTTTCTTTTTAGATGAGATACTTTATAGAATTTAAAAGGCATTACTTATATGTAAATATGATAGCTACATCTTTTCTTCTAGGTTTTATTCCCACTTACTCTTATACCTGTAAGTCACAGATACAATCTTGCATTGTATACTGCCTGAGAAACCTGTTACTCTCACATTTATTCAGGACAAATTCCTCTGCTTAATTGAAGTCACAGGTTTAAATTCAATCTAAACACTGAACTGCATCCAAAAATATGTTTACATATCTTGCTGTTCTTATCTTTTCTCTGGTTTCTCAAGATGTTTGCATGATATATTTCCAGAATGAAATGTAGTTAAGAAGCACTTATCCTTTGGGTTTTATGTTAATTTTGTAATCGGGAAGCTAAGTGAGAAACAAACAAGAACTCTACATATAACCGTGGATTAGAACCTGCAGTTTGAGTGTTAACTCTTTAAAATATATCGAATCCCTTCATAACATGGATAAGCATACAAAACATCTAAATTCATATACTACTGATATGCAAATTTGGTAAACTCATATGCTAAACAACAAAATTCTTATCCTAATCAGGTTTACAAAATGTATTATGTCAATGGTATAGATAATAAAAAATATTTTTACCACTTTTCTATTAGCAGCCCAATTAAGACATTTGGAATCAATGAGAGAATCCCATGTTCAGTACTCACTATTTATTTTTCAAATAAACCAGCAAATGGAATAAACAGAGAGATTGCATTTTAAATCATGCTTAATTGCAAATGAGCGATAATTTTTCGCAGACTCCAGCCGTGATAACCGTGCTTGTGCATACGTTTGCAAATAACACACATTGTTTGACGTTAGCAAGCTCACTAGGAACACACACTTTTAAAAACTTCTTAACTTGTAATCTTCATATTTTTCAGTTAGTCTATATATTCATGTAAGAGCTATGTAGCAAGTACAAACTTCGCAGCTGTTACTATGGTTGTCATAGTGTGTCATTTGATCGTCAGGAACTTTATACAAATCCACAACAGCACCACTCTCCCAGGGGTTTAAACGTTGACATTTTTTAGCTTTCTGGTTTTTTTAGTTGTATCTTAATTTTTTAGGATTAGCTTCCGGTTTGATCACAACACTACGAATTCGGGCAATGTGTATGCATGTTTCTACTTTAATCTGTTTACATATCGGTACTTAAAATCAATGTGGATGCTTCTGAGGCTATATCTAGCAGACATTGAAATCAAAGTGGGACTTGCTTTTTGAGTAGGAATGATGTAAAGTCTGACCAAGCTCTTAATTTTCTCAGTGTGGGTTAAAAATAACTCTTCTGCTAGAAAAAAATTTTAAGCTTCTAAATTTCCCTTTTAGTCTAAAGAAATACTGTTATCTGCCTGTTCTTCTTGGCTTCCCTGGAATAGCCTGCTGGTTCTGGTCATAGATGAAACCAGGGGGACTGCAAATCAAAATTGTCACTGAGCTGCGAGTTATTGAAGAACGCAGCCCAACATCCATTCATGTTTTCAGTGGCAAATTCTGTCTTTAATTGCTCCAACCTCTTCTTGACTCTTGACTAAATATTAAAGTTATACACTATACTTTCTGAATGTAAATTCCTGTAGCCATCATATCTTAAAATATCTTTATAGGTTTTAAAAATTTATATAACATGGAGAAAGTCACTATCATGTTTCGACAAGAAATAATTTAACTAGTCAGTGTGGTTGATTCATTGAGAAAATTGAACCTATGGCAGGCTTTTCATAGTCAATTAAATGTCACAATACCTAAAATTATGTGAAATTTGGACATAATATCTAATATTCAGTTTTAATATATATCCTCTCCAATTCCAAGGCTCATTCTATTTCTTGCAAATTGATAAATCCTGTGTTTAAACAGGCTTCATTTTCAAACTCTGTAGGAATTATGAATCACTATTGAGTATTTTTCTTATCAGAGCACCGAAGTCATTGGTTAAAAATATCCTCCGTCTCCAGTCCGTACATTAGATAAGAGTCGTATGAAGGATCCTCAAAGAGGTATATTTATCTACTTGCCTTCAAACAAGTATAAAGCCAAATTAACAGAAAGATCACTATCTATTCTCCACAATTTTTCATGAAAAGGAAGAATTTCCATTAGACTGTTTTGAACTAATAACCATCATAGTTTGGATGAATTTTTACATCAATCAATGCACTTTCTTAAAAATTTTACATTTCGGGGTGCCTGGGTGGCTCAGTGGGTTAAAGCCTCTGCCTTCGGCTCAGGTGATGATCCCGGGGTCCTGGGATCGAGCCCCACATCGGGCTCTCTGCTCAGCAGGGAGCCTGCTTCCCTCCCCCCTCTCTGTCTACTTGTGATCTCTCTCTGTCAAATAAATAAATAAAATCTTCAAAAAAAAATTTTTTTACATTTCACCCTTGTTTAGTCCTTAATAAACAAAATAAGATAGATTTTTTTGTGTCATCTGATCAATTATTTTTGCAATGAAACCACCCACCAGGCCCTTCCTATCGAAGCATCATTTTGTCCCACTTCCTTTGCCATCAGCCTTCTCCTCTGGCTTCCCCTTGGGGTTTCTCCACATTTCCAGCATGGCCCAGAATCAGTATGACCATGCTGATGGACCCTCTCACATCGTCCAGTCCCTGGAAAGCAGACACAAGCGTCGTGGCTTCCCCCCAGTTTTGTTTATGGTTCCAAATAGCACAGCACCAGGGGAATTATATTGATCTTAGAGAATTTGTTTTTCATGGAGCTTCTCTAGCACCTGCTCACCAGACGTGTTAGAGACAAAATCCATAGACTGGCTCCCGAGTTTTACTCGATACACACCAGTAAAAACTCTGGTGTTAGTAGTAATCACTGATGCATACATGACAGGAAATCGTCAAGTGCCATTTTACAAGGAAAATGCACGATTATAGTATACTCTCCGTATCTTGCTCAAAACTATTTTACTTTGAGTTAATTATTGAACATGAAGTATTTCTTGCTCTTGAATAAAATACAGGTGCTGTCTTAGAAGAATGCTGCGTGAACACTACATAAATGGGAGGCCATGAAGACCAATGAGGAGCTTGGAACAAACTGTGAGTGTTTGCCCCCATGGAGACATCACCGACTCAACTGGCGAAAGAATTTCGTTTATGTTTGCTTTATTGGAGTATTTTGGTTCTTAGTTTTTAGGTGACCCTGGATATGCTCCCACTGAACTGAGACCAACTGGAAGGAATGTACGACCTCCCACTATCCTGTCACCCCTTAATAGCTAGCCCATCACCGAACAGCCAGCCAACGCATAATCAATATCTGGTCGTTGCATGAGTCAAACAGGATTTAAATTCATCTTAATTTTTTTTCCTAAAAATATGATTAAGGGCTCCAAATTCATTCAAAATCTCATCTTTTCCTTTTTTTTTTTAATTTATTTATTTGACAGACAGAGATCACAAGCAGGCAGAGAGGCAGGCAGAGAGAGAGGAGGAAGCAGGCTCCCTGCTGAGCAGAGAGCCCGATGTGGGGCTCGATCCCAGGACCCTGAGATCATGACCTGAGCTGAAGGCAGAGTCTTTAACCCACTGAGCCACCCAGGCGCCCCTCATCTTTTCCTTTTTTGTAGAACATGTCACAAAGAATGTGATTTGTGAATTCCATCTAATTATTTATAAGTCTCAGAGTCTTGAAAAGCTTGCTCTAGATTTCCATACAGCCTCCGTCAGACTTCTTTTGGCACACAACCTTGGTGTCTGCCCCTGGAGGTGGTCATAAGATTTCTGCACACACCCTCAAGCAGCAATGCCATCAGCTAATTTTTGCTTCAATCAGCCACCTGTGCCCCGGAAGCTGAACCGGCACAAATGGATGCTGGTAAATAAAATATGAAATTGCCAAAAGGTCCACAACAAATGGGAGCCATCTCTCTAGACCCAGACCATGTGGGTCTTAGCAAAGCATAGCATGAAAACATGGAACAGTAATAATAATAACGCAGCATTTAGCTCTGTATTCAAAATATGTTCCACTGTGTGCCGCCACATAATGTAAAACGTAGTACTACCATGAAAGAAATTGGCCAACAGGGTCAAATTGGCAAATTGGAAATCAAGTAACAATTCTAGGACGCAATTTTCTCAGAGATATTAAATTTATATTTAAGGAATGGGTGAAGAAATGCAAACATGCACAAAATAGAGGGGGAAAAGTGAACTTTATCATAGGAGCACTTTATATGTATTTACGTCCAGAATGTAGAACACAATCCTTCTGTTTCAAGGTATTACACAGTAGCTCTTTGAATGCTTTCTGTGAGTAACAAATTTGTTACCCTGCATGAACGGTAGAGACCATATTGGAATTAGCTTCATCCTGCTAACGAGATAGATAGTAATCATATCCCCGTTTTACAGAAGAGACAGGGAGGTACAACGCAAGAGGAGGGGCCTTGCAGGTGCAGGGCTGGTAAGTGGCAGGACTGGGACTGGGCACAGGCACTAGGCTCCCATTGGCAACACTCTACCACCTCGCTGTCCAACATAAGGAAAATCAACTCTGTTTCCAAATGCTGGAGAAAAAAAAAATCATGAGAATGAAAATCAGTGTTTTCTTCTTGGCAGTTTGCCATTCCAGTGTGATTTCTTTCCTACTTATCCGAGCAGCGTGGCCTTCCAGTTAGCCTCATGCCACAGATTCTGAATGATCAAAGCATTTCAGAATTTCTGAAGCCCCACGGCAATATGATCTTTTCTGAGCGGGATGGCCATAGCTGGCCCATAAATTCAAGCCATCCCACCGGGGAAGAAAATAAGAAATGATGACATTGGACATGGGGGAAATGCCTTTCACTCAAAGACTAGGCTTTCTGTGTCTGTACAAAGTACAGATTAAACCTCCTTTTGCTCTTGCTCTGTCCAAAAGAAGCTCTTGCTTAGACACTCAGCTTTTCCTTAAACAAGATGACGAGCTAAGTGAATACAGCTGGAAGTTAAACCATTCGCTCCAGATGGCGTAGATATTTCAGACCTGTCGTTCTGAGGCAATGGCACCGCACAGAATTTTACTCTAGGAGGAAGCAGTAGCATGTTTGTGAGGGCGACATTCACTTCTTTGGTATATGAATAAAAAGCACACCAATTTAAGGAAATATCTGTGGAGTACAGAAATGGGGCAATTATCTGCCCAATCACACTGAGAAACTGTGCCTTTGAATCAAGGATAGGATCCTTTTGAGCCCCGCTTTTTTTTTTTTTGCTTTAATAATCTGTTTGATTGCTTTTCGATTGCTTATGTCACTTTTCTTATGCAGAACGAGCATTAAGAAAATATTTGCTGAACTGTGTGTACATGCTTAATTTTTGCTGCGTCCCTATACTGTGTTTTGGGTGCAGGATGAGAGTCAAAGGATGAAATCTTCGCGCTCTGGCTTCCAGGACTAAAAATCATCGAAGATACGTCCCCATAACTGAAGTTACATGGTTGGGTTACCCCCCACGTGGCTTTGCTCCCACAGCTGCCACCACCAGTAGAATTGCCTCTCGTAGTCACTGAACACATAGTTATGACCATTGCGTGAGATTTTTTATTAGCTGTTTGAATTTTTTTTGTTTTTCAGATTTATTGAATTATATTATTGAATTATTATACAATTAATTAGCATGTCTATCACCTCCTATGTTTATTCCTCTCTCCCTCTCTCTTTCTTCCCTCTCTCCCTCTCAGAACAGGTCAGCTCTACTCCCTTGGTAAGTTCCAGTTTTACAATTCCCTGTTATCAACTGAAGTCCCATATTGCCCATTAGATCCTCAGACTTTATTCATCTTAGAGCTGAAAGCCTGGACCCCTTTGACCAGCTTCTCCCTATTTTCCCCCACCCCTGAGCCCCTAGCAACCACTTTTCTACTTTCTGTTTCTATGAGTGACTTTTTATTTTTCCTTGATATTCCACATTTAAGTGACACCAAGCAGTCTTGGTGTTTCTCTTTCTGACCTGTCTCACATAGCCTAATGCCCCCTAGACTCATCCATGTCTTCACAAATGGCAGGACTCCCTTCTTTCCCACAGCTGAATAATATTCCATCTTCTTTACTTATTCTCTGTTGTGGAAGTCCCCTGGGCATCTTCTCCGTACGGGCAGCCTCCCCTCTGGAGTCCTGTGGTGAGCGGGCTAGTTGTGCAGCATTCTGAGTCATTCATTCCCTGCTCACCTCCACTCCAGCTAGACTGGGGCTCTGGTCGCTCCACAGGTCTCTGGAGCAGTTTGCACCTGGACTACTTCTGAACAGCCACCTGTACGGACAATGTCAGCAAACTGGTGACATTGAGTCAGCAGAGGTAGAAAGCTCAAGGTCATATTGTATGCAGAAGGACTAAGAGAACAGGTGTGAAGACTCTAAGATGACATGAGCCCTTGGGGTGTGTTGTTGCACTGGAAAGTTCTCACACCTCTCTCCTGGTGATTCACATGGACCCTCAGAGGAGGGGAGGATGTTTTCATCTCTCATGAGAAAGGAAGCCCATCAGTGGCCATTTGGAGCTGTTGTGGCTGCTTTCCCAAAACCTCAAAGCCTCTGTGCTTTCTGTGCTGTAGTCCTACTATGGCTCTCATCTTCATTGTCCAGTATGGCTTCCAGCCTTCACTCATCGCATAAACATTCCAGGCAGCTAGAAGGAGGAAGGAGAAGGCTGGTCCCCCTCCCTTTACAGAGTCTTCCTGAAATTCCCACACATTTCTGCTTGCACCTTGTTGGCCAGAACGTGGCCCCATGCCATGACTGGATAGAAAAGAGACAGATGTTTAATCTTCTGGATGTGTATATCCTGCCCAGAATAAACGGGAGGTTCTGTGGAGGCAGAGAACACTGTGTGGAGGCAGTAACCTTCTGCCTCACCATCTTAACCACAGCTCTGCAATGTCCCCCCAACTGTAGTGGGAGCAGCAAAAATGCTGTGGCCTGGGGCACCTGGGCAGCTCAGCAGCTCAGGTCATGATCTCAGGGTTCTGGGATCAAGCCCCACATCGGGCTCCCTACTCAGCGGGGAGCCTGCTTCCCCCTCTCTCTGCCTGCCTCTCTGCCTACTTGTGCTGTCTGTCAAATAAATAAATAAAATCTTAAAAAAAAAAAAAAAGAATGCTGTGGCTCCCCGTCACTGCTACTTCATGCAGTCACATATTTGGAAACACATGATAATCACAATACAATAGCACGTGATTCTGAGATACGTATATATATGAATATTTATCTCAATCAATAACACTGCACCTGTGTGTGATTGTCTTCAGACTCATTATTGTCTGCACCTAGCTGATCACGGTAAAAATGGGGGAATGTCTCCAATATTCTGCTTTGAATTATAACTCAGTATATTTTAATATAACTGTGCTTTTTAATTCAAAATAATTTCCTTTGGTTCATTTCATTTTATTTTCTACTACAAAAACTCATTTGCTTTTCAAATGTTAGAGTCTCAGGTATTTCTTTGTATTTTCCATTAGTTACCAGAATACTATATATATTTCAAAAAATACTATTTGTGGGGAAAATATTGAGGTCATTACTTTTTTCTCCATTTTAAATTTTAAAATATTCATATCTTTTTGATTGCACAAAACCCTTAAGGATTTAGGTAACATTTCTCTTTATTGTTGAAAATGTTTCCGTTTGTATGCCCTCTTTATGTTTCATTCTCTTTTTGGACAAATTCCATATTTGTTACATTATGATCAATTTTTATATATAAAATACTAATTGCGAGCCATTAAGATCCTAGAGATGGTAAGAATTCTGATTCAATATTTATCTTTTTTTTTAAGTTTCTCCTGTGAGATATGATATTTACTATTTTCATTATGCAGGTAGAAATTTACTTTTAAAAATATAGTCATTTATTTATTTCCTTTGATCAACTCTTAATAGGCCATTGGGAACTTCAGGATATTTTTTTCTCATTCTATTTATTTCCTTTATAAGGTATTATATCTATCAGAACCATTTCTCAGTATCTACCAGGATCTTAATTCTACAGTTTCCTTTTTTTTTTAATTTTATTTATTTATTTATTTGACAGACAGAGATCACAAGTAGGCAGAGAGGCAGGCAGAGAGAGAGGGGGAAGCAGGATCCCCGCCGAGCAGAGAGCCCGATGTGGGGCTCGATCCCAGGACCCTGAGATCATGACCTGAGCCGAAGGCAGAGGCTTTAACCCACTGAGCCACCCAGGTGCCCCTACAGTTTCCTTTTTTATTGAGCAAAAGACCAAATCTTTCTTTGCTGTGTGGCAATTTAAATTCGGCAATGAATTTTATGCCATTATTTTCTTTGCTTATATATATATTCACCATGCTACCAAATAGGAAAATAAGGAAAATTTCTTGCAAAAACGTATGAATCAGTCCTTAATCACAATTCAGGGACAATAGGGGAGCACCTCTTTCTTCTGGAAACTGCAAGGAGCTGGGGAGTTGGGGTCTTTGATAACTGTCTCCTATCGAGTCCTCCCCCTTAAACCATTGCTCTGTGGATGGCGGCGAGAGATGCTCCCGGAGACCACAGATCTAAATTAGCCTCAAATACATACAACAGGGGTTCTAGGAGTTACATCATGAGTCTAGGGGAGAATGGGAAAATATCTCTATTTCAGGAGGCCTTATCTTAATTATGTTTCTTATCAATGTAAGCATAAAGTTTTCAAACAACTCACAAGCCTGAAACTTAAGTACAGACCAGCCTGCTGGCTCAGTCCCTTTAGCTACTTCCACAAAATCCTAGACACTGCCCCCTCCCCGACCCCTGCCATGGGGAGATTGATTTAACTCGCATTTTCTTTTTTCTGTGGTTGCCAGTTACTACTTCTACAATCACAAATCTAACACCAAATGATCAAAAGTCCTCCTTTACAGGGAAATACTGCATTCCATAGACTGACTGAACTCATGGGCTGGAAAAAGGAGATGATCCATTTCACTGTTGGGCTTGCTGGCAAGACACAAAACCTGCAAATAGTCATGGGTATCAAAACAAAAGAAAACAGATTAAAAATAAATAAACAGTGAATGCAGGATTGTGAACTTCTTGGGGGAAGGTAATGCTAAGTTAATTCAAGGAACTGGGAGAGTATAGGTAGTTTTCCAGTCATGGTAGGGAAAGAGAAAATGGAAAGAAAGTAGTTTTGCTGAATTGACTAGTGAGATGACCAGCTAGTTATTGTTGCTGTATTTAGACAAACCCATGGGTCTGGGAGGAATTCCTAACTCTCTGTGGAGACTGGAGAATGAATGTTCTTCTCTTTCTTGTGTTCAGTGCATTGAAAGTAAAGTAAAACATATTAAATTGAATTTTTTCTTTAATCCATGACATTTATACATGACACAAATGACCTCTTAGCTGATCTAGTCTCCCAATTTAAAATAAAGGCAATAAACGACAATGGTCCCTTGTCGTTCAGCTAAATGGAAGGTGAGCAGGGGCAGGGGAGCTCAGCGGCATAGTTAAGAGCCTAGGAAGAGTGAATGTCAACCAGCATGTTGATATTAATGATAGCAAAATGAGTCTCCTGTGACCTTTGCTTACAAGGTTAGTCTAATCACACAAAATAAAAACAACTAAAAACAATTCAGAAATGCACTTTAGGGGTGACTAGATGACTCAGTTGGTTAAGAATCTGCCTTTGGCTCAGGTCACCATCCCAGGGTCCTGGGATTGAGCCCTGTGTTGGGCTCCTTTCTCAGCCAGAGTCTGCTTCTTCCTCTACCTTTGCCCCTCCCTCACCACTTGTGCTCATTCTCTTTCTCTTTGTCTCAAATAAATAAATAAAATCTTAAAAGAAATGCACTTCAATTTGTAACTCACATGAATAGGAGAAATAAAAGTACATACTTAGAGGATACCAACAGTACCATACCATAATACTGGTTTAATTTTAGTGCTTTTGACCTTCTTCCTCCCAGTAAGCATTGCTTTTACATAATATGTTAAATTTTGTTACCAAAACAAAACAAAAACAAAAACAAAAAACTAGTAAGAAGACAAACCACAAACTGGGGGGAAATATTTGAAAAAAAAA
>RCUC01088578.1:0-27390 GCA_003697995.1 Taxidea taxus jeffersonii
CCAGCACATTTGCTATAAAATTCTGCTTATCATGCTCCTGTATTAAGTTGTGGTTAACTACTGATACAGAAATTCTACTTAAGCCTAGAAGTTTCATATATGACATGTTCCTTTAAAAAAAAAAAAGATGTTGCAAAGGCAAAGCCCACCATAACTATATCAGAGATAAAATATTTAGATTATCAATTATTATATCCTTCTTTCAGAGTCTACATTAATTACCAACTAGGAACAAATTTAAAAGTTTTAAGGCTGGTCTTAAAAAACATCAATAAAGATAGAAGAAACCTGAGCACGTATCAACAAAATCAGAGCAAACCAGGTATGTCCACATCTTCATTTCATCATTAATTCAGTGATTTGAGATAAATGTCATGTTAAAATCCAGGAGTGAATGTAAAGATTCATTCAAGGAAATCAAATACTTCTAAGCATTTTTAGAAAAGCTTTTATAGGCAGTAATCTCTGATTAGCATAAGTGAGATGTGGAAAGGACAAAAATAATACTGTATTGAATTGATTCTCATAAGTTTGCTCTCTCAAAGGACATGCTTACTAGGTATTTTCCACAGTGTTGTTATATATGCCTTATTTTATTTATATATAAAATAACTAGAGATTTTTCATTCTTCCTAATAAGTATTTAAAATACATTTCTAGGGGTGCAATAGGATTACATCTTAGTGTATGATGCACTTAAAAATCTTTCAACTTATAAAAAAACAATTTCTAGAAATATAAAAATATTGAGCTTTTCATATTTCTGAGTCTTGAAAAACATAAAGTATAATATTTCCATATATCAGCAAGTTATAATTGTGCCACTTAAGTTCATCTCAAAAGAGCAAGTAAATAATTTCAGAAGTTTTCCAAAAGCTACATTACAGAGCACAGATCACAGACATTTTCAGATTTGTTTTCCATATGTTTTTATATTCTAATACAAGGAATAAAAATAAGCAGCAAAGTTAAACATGTTTTTATTACCAAAAAATAATGTTTTCATGAAAAGAAAATAGAAGACATGTCATCTCTTCCTTTAGTGGTTTTTCTTCAGTCAATTATCTGATTTACCAAAAATATGATCTCAGTTCAATTTGAACAAATTACCTTTAAATAAAATATCCAACACTTGTCCAAACGTTTGTCCAAAACCTTCTAAAGAACACTACTCATTCTAAGCTCCTTTCTTGTTCTTTGGTAAAAACTTTAATTAAAAACGGGCCCCTTGCCCTTTGCTTCATAACCTTAACATTAATCCAAATTTCACTCTGAGTTTCAAGTAATATTTCTTTGAGGGCTTGACCCATTAAGGGGAAAAAATGGAAAATCCAATACCAGTGATCCTAGGAAAAAAGTTCTAAAACTAAAGGATTGCTTGAAAAATTCTCGTTAGCAAGAAAAGAAGAGTGATTTATAGACAAGACCGATGGTTGGTGTTTCTCCCAGTAGCAGCTCCCTAGGATCTGTGATTAAAATGGTATTTGGGGCCTGAGAAGTTTCAGTGATGATTGCTTCATCAATTTTTGCTGGTGTCTCATTGACCATGCGTCATCAATGGCATTACATACTTTCTGTAAAATAAAATATTTACTATGAATGGTAAAGATAAGTACAGGCTCATACGGAGGAGAAAGGCACAAAAGCAAGAGTTGGTGATTTCCAAACAGGCCTGAAAGCGAAGAACAAGAATACACAGTCTATGTGTGTCATGCAAAATAAGACCCTTCTGCCCGTAAGCCCACAATATATTATTTTAAGCTCACATATCCATCCAGAGTTAAAACTGGAAAGTCTTTTGGGAGAAATAATGGTTAGTACTATAACAGATTTTTTTTTTTTAATCTTGCAGCTCAAAAAACAAAAGGGGGAATTCTTTAAAGTCAATTGTTTACCTCTGCTGTGGTGGTGTCCCGCAGGTAAATGTTCCGAAAACCATGACTGGCACTGTCTTTTTTGTGGAAGAGACCCTGCTCCTGTTTCAAAAGAAACAACGAGAGAAAAGAAATTATTCTGGGGAAGAAAAAAAAATCATATCCTTTAATTGGATATTTAAATGTCAATCCTATTTTATAACCAACGGACTAACTAAATATCCATACTCAGGTATAATAAGAACTAAATAATCTTGGTACAAGGATAGTGGCTCCATGTGGGAGCTGTTAGAATTTATGAAATCGGATGAGTACACATCTATCTGGATAAAATAATGGCTTCCTACAGGCTATGATAAATAGCCTACAGAAATACCACTTGATAACTCCCCACATCTGACAAATCAAAAAACCCTTCCTTCATTTTCTTGGCTGATAGATAAAATTCTTATATAATGTAAAACACATTGAGTCAATTTTTACCACTGATGTGAAAGAAAAGTGACAACTGAATATATATGCAGAGTGACAGAGTCTTCTCTGGTTTGAAAACTATGTTTCATATATCAAGGGGGTCTTTCAATTTTGGCATTTTACAATGAGGTATGGCTGAATGCAAAATGGTATTATTTCACAGTTTCTCCTCTTTGTAAACTTCTATGAAAAGAAAACATAAAGGATAATAGTACCTGCATCTTTAACTATTAAATTTTATGATAAATGTTTTTTAGATAGTTTTGGTAAACAGAGATAATATCATTATTGTTTAGGAGAAAATATATACTCCAAAAATGACCATCCTCAGAATGACAATTTGTAGTTTTTTTAAAGGGGTGAGAACAAATAAATTTATAATATATCATATATGAAAAATGATACATTTCAAAGTAAAGTGAGCCTGAGAACTAAGCAAAGGGTATGAGTATCATTCCTGGTAATTACTTGTTATGTAATTAAAAGTTCTTCTTTAGAAAATGATGGGAAGGAAAGACATGAGAGTATTATCATATTTATACTGTACTAGCATCCTATAAGTACCAAATGTGATAAAACATGACTGTTTTAGATGTAATATTTATAATCTCCTAAAAGCCCAAAAAGGCATCTAGGATTACAGCAAAATAGTTACTCATGTGAAGTAAAAAAAAACAAACAAACAAAACTGTATTTACTAATGCTTTATTCTACCTAAAAGGAAGCAGGAACATCCTAATTTTTTCACTGGACACTTGACACAATCAAGGACTATAAAAAAATACAGTACAGAACTAAATTGATTACATATCTTTCATTACATTTCACCATATTCTAATAACAGTAATATAATCATCATCATCATGATGATCCTTCAAACACTGTGTAGTTAATTGTAAAAGACAGCCATAAAGCACTGGTTTCCACTCATTTAACAAAGTCTTAGCTCTAAACATGTGACTCATGTTTTCTTACCTTGAATGAAATTTTTAGCAGGTTTCCATGGACACTGGGGGGAAATACAAAATCTTCAAATGGACATTGCCAGTCTATGGACATATGGCCTAGGATTTCAACTTCATTTATACACAACACTCGCCTATTTTGCAAAAGGAAACAAAAACATGCAGGTAGTCATAAAGATAGTTAATATTCTAATATTTCACTGTGCTGGATGTCATAGGCAGTACTCAGTAAACAATATAACCTGGCACTTAAAAAAAAAAAGTACGCTTCACATTAAAAAAAAAATGTCTAGTTAACTGCCAGAAAGCAAATATGGCACCTACCAACTAACACAGCACACTTTCAAAATTCCCCTTCTGCCAATCTTGCAAAATTCAGAAAAGTGTCATTTTTTTTCACTGACCGAAAAACTGAAATCATCTTTGAAACACATAAGGAACAGGCTGTACTCTCATCTGGGAAGCAATAAAGACAGAAGGCCCTGAAAATGTTTTACTTGGAAAATTATTAATTGCTCTTTACTGTCAATCATTTTTGCCTTCCAGTCAAGAAAGAATGTGCAGGAAATGTCACAAACCTCAAATGTCAGCAAAGATTCACTTTAGGCCGACTAATAAATATCAGGTTTGAACACTTTAACAGTAATGTACTATATCACACAGTGAGTATCCCATTTTACTCAATAGCAAAAAAAGGAGGAGGAGGAGGGGAAGGAGAAGATAATGAAAGAAAAGGAAAGAAAAGAAAAATCACAGAATCCTTAAAGGACATTTACATTGATTTCCCAGTGTGCGATTCAGATTAATTACTTGATATAACCATACCTGATTCTGAAATTTCTATTACAGAAATCATAACTAGGAAAGTAGAGGACTTGTTAATTCTACAAATATCCAGGGTGCTGGAGAAACAAAGAAGGTAGGATTTCTGCTTGAGAGGCACTCCTAGGTTAGCAGGGAAATAAACATGTAAATATATCTGACAGCACAGTGAGATGAGTGCAGAAGCACAGTGTGCAGAAAAATTCTTCTAGAGCACCAGAAGAAGGGACTGATTATGTGGGTAAAGTATGTGGTATATGAGCTGACTCTTGAAAGAAAGGAGTTCTCTAGGTGGGAAAGGGCAGAGATAGTCCAGACAAAGGGAGCAGAGCAATGACATAACGAGGAGTATAAGAAACGGAAGGTTTGTTTGATGAATGTAGAGGTCTGTAGCTGGAACACTAGATCTACAAAGAGGTGAGAAAGTTAGCCTAGTGTCAGATCTTGAAGTTTTTTTGTGTGGTTTGTTGCTGCTGCTGTTGTTGCTATTGCAATTTTAGTAAATTTTGACTTTAATCTATAAGCAATGGGAAATTTCACAATCAAGTTTCCTATTTTAGCATCATGGCCCTAGTGGCCAAGCAAGGAGAAGTGGGATAGACAATCAAGGTAGAAAGCTACTATGATAGTCCAACAAGGAAACAGTGAGAACCTCAGTTAAGGCAGCATCTGTAACAAGGGGGAGAGCAAGCTCGATTCTAGATGCTTAGAAGGTAGAGTTGATTGAATTTGGTGACTGATGGAGGGTGGGGATGGAAATAAACCCCTGCGCCTTTAGTCCTCAGCAAAGGAACTATAGGAATTTAGGGCTGACTTGGACTGCTGTGTACTGAAAGTTCAGCATCCCTAGACCCAGCCTACAACTGCCAATAGTGCCCTCTCATCCTTGTGACATCCTTTTAACCCCGTGCCATATTCCAAATAATCTCTAGGAGAGGATTCCATTCCTTCCGCCTCCTGTTCCAGAAGAGAATCCCAAGTGCTGAGAGTTACAGATAACTATTATAAATCACTCTGTCAAATGCAAATTCACCATTCCCACCGTCTTTAAATTCTCTTCTCTTGACCATGCCGAAAATAATATTGTTCTCCTACCACCCTAAATTTCCTTCATTCTCTTCCTCCTGTTCCATGCTTACCGGAGCTCAAATCTTGGTCTTCTATTTGACACTCTCTCTCAGCAAAATCTCCAAGATCTCAACTCCAATCCTTACCCAAACTCCAATGACCTACAGCTACATTTATATCTGTATCTGTCCCTGACTCCTGAGCCATCTCTACTTTGATATCTCAAAGCTATGACAAACTCACTAAATTCAAAAACAGAAACAAAAACAATCTTTTTCCTTAAACTACTGTAAACCTCTTGGTACTTAAGCCCCAAACCAGAAAGTCATCTCATATTCCCTTCTCTTCCACATTCTATCAGTCACCAAGCCCTGGTCTCTCAAGGCTGTCCCCTTATATCCGTCTTCATTCTTTAAGTTTGTGCCTCACTGCTTCCCATCAGGATAACTACCACAGTGTGTGTGGCAAATAGAATTCTATCATGGTCCTAAGGATTCCCGGTCCTCTGGTATATAGACCTGTATAATCCCCATGACTATGAATATAATGGATTTCCCCCCCAAGATTAGATTTTATAACAAGGCATAGGTGATTTTAAGAAAAAGTTTATCTGCATGGGTGTGACATAACCACAAGGGCCCTTTAAGTCTAGGTTGGGCACTGAGAATCCAGAGTGCAGTTGCTGAGGTGAAGATGCAGAAAGCCACAAGGCAAAAATGAGGGTAGTTTCCAGATGCTGACAGCCGGTGCCCAGCTGACAGAGATCCAGGAAACTGGGATATTAGTCCTACAACTGCAAGGAACTGAATTCTGCCAACAACAGTTAAGTGAGCTTGGAAGTGAATTCTTTCCCAGAGCCTTCAGAAAGGAAGTTTACTCCTTGATTTTAGCCTGTGAGACCCTGAGTGGAGAGCCCAGCCATACGAAAGCCTATTCCAGACCCAGAGAAACTGTGGGACAGTAAGTCCATGTTGTTTTAAACTGCTAATTTTATGGTAATTTTCTGTGCAACAATAGAAAACTAACTGTTCTCTAACTGGTTCCCCTGACTCCACTGTGATCCTCCTTCAATCCAGCATCCAAACTGCTGCTAGAGATCTTTCTAAACTGCAGACCTTCTCATATTAGTCCTTATGCACAAGCCTTCAGTGGGAGTGAGAAAAAGAGGGACTTATGCGTGAACTATGTGTATATGTGAAAGGCTGCAATAATGAGCACTAAAATGTTCATACTTTTAACGAAGTTAGCAATCTTCCATCACATTAATGATAAAATCTATACACTTCAGATGTCATGAGCAGACACTTGTGACTTACTTCACCTCCCAGTGCTTCCCCCACCAACACTCTACTGTCCAGCCATTTCAAATGATCTTACCGTTCTAAGCGCCATACTGTTTTATCCCCCTGCCTGCTATTTACATGTGTGAAAACTCCATATTCTGTAAGACACAGCTCAAGGACCTCCTCCCTAACACCATCCCCCTGGCACCTTGTTTCCCACCTTACTGAACCAAGAGATTTTCCTCTGTCTTCAGCGTCTCCGTATATCACTTTATCTTAGCACCTAGCACACTGTGATGTTACTCATAATGTATAGGTCTCTCTTTAGGTAAGGAGGGGACAGAAGATATCACTTTTATCTGTGTCCCTATTTCTGTCATACATTGACAGTGCAATGGTTGGAATGTTTATATCCTCCCTCAAATCATACACCGGAATGCCAACCCCAACGTGATGGTATTAGAGGTGGAACCTTTGAGGTGATTAGATTATGAGGGTGGAGCCCTCATGAATGGGAACAGTACCCTTATAAAAGCGGCCTGAGAAAACTCCCTCACCACTCTGCCATGTGAGGACACTGCAAGAACGGTCATCTATGAACTGGGAAGGGATCCCTCACCAGACACAGAACCTGCTGTCACCTTGACTTTGGACTTCTCAGCCTCCAGAACTGTGTGAAAAAAACGTTTGTTGTTTAAGCTGTCTGTCTATAGAATTTTTGTTATAGTAGCCCACAGAGACTAACACAGATGGTTAAAAAAAATGTCTATTCAGAGAACAATTTCCTAATGAAATTACTAAAATAAAATACTAAGCAGCAGTTAGGACCAACTAGTGGAGATATAACCGAATAAATTTGGGGCCTGAGAACTCATTTTTTCTTTCTAAAAACTGATAAGGAAAAAAATTCAGACCAAATTTTGGATGAATTTCAATATGGAAAAATTAAAAGTCCTATATACTGGAAAACTCAAAAAGTAATCATAATAGTAATAATACATTGGGTAAAAAGGGCTAATATTAATTTATAAAATGTTACTTAAATTCAGTAAGAAAAAGACCAACAATAATAAAAAATGAACAAAGGATATGAAAAAGCAATTCATGGAATAGAAAACATACATTGATGTTCATGCTCCTGGCGATTCACAGACCTGTACCCCTGGGGCTAATAATACATTATATGTTTATAAAAAAATTAAAAAAATATTAATACTCATTAGCAATTAAATAAATGCTAATTAAGACAAAACTATTTTCTGACCATTATTTTAGCAAAAACAAGAAGGTTTAAATGACAGCACTAGCCTTAGCAAAACTCACAGGATAAAGGGAATCTCTTATACTGTTAGTGCTATGGAAAAAAATCAATGCAACTGTACTGATAAAACAAGTTGGCAATATATAAAAGGTTCTCAAAAATCTTCAGTTTTTAAATCAGCAACTCCACTGATAAGAACTCATCCTAAGGAAATAATTATAGAAAAAAAAGACAGCTGCAAAGATGTGTTTATAATAATAAGAGTATTGGGAAGAAAACATTGAGTATCAAATAGGAAGGTAGCATTTGAATAAGTTAGAGTATATACATAAAAACAATATTATAGTCATTAAGAACCATATTGTCTAAGAATATCTAATGGCCTGGGAAGATGATCATAATACACTGGTGAAAAACCTAGGCTGGTTAAATATATATAATGTATTTTTTGTACACACAGTTTTCACAAAATACATATACTGCAGCTGGCTGTAGAAATACATAGTTTTTATAAAATACATATACAGCTGGCTGGTGGGATTGCTGGTAAAAGCCATTTTTAGGGGTTAATATAATTTATGATTCAAATGAGGACAGTTTTAAGAATGAGAGGGATAGCTACTAATAATTTCACTGGGACAAAAAATGCAAACCAGCTCTGTCCTAGACAAACCACAATATGTGGTTACTTTATTTTTATCCTTTAAATTACTGTCTTTATCAGGGGTGGGCAAACTACAGTCTGTGAGCCAAATCTGGCACATGGCCCGTGTTAGTAAATAAGATCCTACTGGAACACAGCCATCCCCCATTCATTTACATATTGTCCATGATTGTTTTCCCACCACAAGGGCAGAGCTGAATAGTTGGGAAACACGGTATGGCTCTTGAAGCCTAAATATTTACAGTCCAGCCCTTTAAAGAAATTTTGTTGACTCCTGATCTGTATTATCTACAATGAATAAGCGTAAGGCTGGCAATGAATGAGTTATTTTTTTTAAACACCAATTTTAGAAGAAATGCTATTTTTATGTAATCATTAAAGGTAAAACAGATCAGCATAATGATAATTACCTCAATCAAAGACTTTCCTATTAGAGTCTTCTAAAGCTACAGGGAGACTAAGTCATTGTACTGGTCAGAAATATTTTACTAACTGCCTTCCAAAAAGTTCTGTAAGTGACTAGATTTAAAATTACTAAGATTTTTCGTTCTACCTGAAGAAAAACCAGATATATAATGTGTACAACAATAGTCCCACAAAATACCTAAATCAAATAAGTTCTAAAGTATTAAGTATAGGGGTGCCTGGGTGGCTCAGTGAGTTAAGCCTCTGCCTTCAGCTCAGGTCATGATGTGAGGGTTTTGGGATTGAGCCCTGCATCGGGCTCTCTGCTCAGCAGGGAGCCTGCTTGCCCCCCATCCCTCTCTGCCTACTTGTTATCTCTGTCGTCAAATAAATAAATAAAATCTTAAAAAAAAATAAAGTATTAAGTATTACCAGAAACAACAACCCCCAAAAACCCCTAACTGATTTCCATTACATAGTGCTGAATTACATAAAAGCTATACAATTTTAAAATGAATTAATACACTGTCATTTGCAGCTAAGTACAACATACAATATAAATAAACACTGTTTTTGGCCTAATCTAATAGATAAAATATAAAATTATAGGCACAAAAAATAAACGATTACTTGTCCAATCAGTAAAAAGCACTTTTTAGATTGTCTTGTGAATATTTTTACGTAATGGGCAAATCATATGACTAGTTAACTCCTTGAAAAAGCTTGTGGTTCAAGTCAGAATCCTATCATTTTAGTTTTCCTTTTTTCCATCCAAATATATTTCGATGCAATAGTAAGGAATCTAATACAGATTTTTGCTTACCGTAAGTACTCTTAGTCCTATGTATTACTAATATTACTTAGTCTTACTCTTATACATAACTTAGAAGGTTTTGAAAATTATATTAACATATAATAGTCATTTTGAAATAGGTGATATAGGAAAAAAAATCTCAGGAAAATAAACCTAGTAGTTTAAGTTCTTTTATTTGGAAAAATTATCTACCACTCCCAAGACACTTAGGAAAAAATTAGAAAAAACACATAGAAATAATATCACCCTTAAGAAAGGTATGCTAATCATCTAAAATAAAACCTAGTAAGAAAAAGTGATTCATGCTGGGTTTACAGTTCACATGCAACAGTATGACTACTACACCTACGCGGTCCATTCTAGACTCCACTCAGTGGAAATTTCTAAGATTTCAAGTAGCTATGCAACTGCGATAACCCCCTAAGCCACACGGAGTCTCAGTTTCAACATCTCTAAAATGAGAGTGTTGAAACGGATAACCTCAAAGGACCCATCTAGATTGTATTTTTGTGATTTAAAGACAATGAACATTTTACAATTTAAGTATAGTTCTCTAAATCCTCTACCATTTAAGCTTTCAAAATTCTTATCATCTATGTAGTTTGCATTTGAAAAAATGTCACTTTAAGTTAATACCTATTTGTAACCATAAGAATTGTCTTCTTGCTTCCAGAAATAGCACAGTGATATCGATAAGTCTCTCCTTCTAACTTTTTGATACGATTCTGAAAAGAAAACAAGATTCAAGATTTGCATAGTACAAGCATCCAAATGGTATTTCCAACAGTATATATTAGTTAATTATAGTAACAATGCTAGTTAGGGAAAAATTATTAGAAACAAAAGCACAATACTGGCACATGAAGGTAGAAAAATATTCACAGCATGTTCATAAATTAACTTCTACTGTGCCTTCAAAGACAAATCTGTATTAAATGCTTACTAAGTGATCTTCTGATAAAATACACCTCATCCTGTGATAACTCAGGTTTAAAAATATCTAGCAGAAATAATCACAGATTTTCATTAATGGAATATGAACATACACTAATATAGTGTGACATTAACATTACAAGGCTTCTTAATCTCCGGTCCATGGAAGGACTCTGGGAGGTCTACGAACCACCTAAAATAGCAGATAACATTTTGAAAATGTGGTTCTGCAACTTTTTTCAGAGAATGGTTCATATTTTTCAACAGATTTTTTTAAGCGGTTTGTGAACCTTCTCAGAGGTTAAGAACCACTGATTTACACAGAGATATATATACACATAATAAAATTCCAAGATAACTGATATTTAGTGTTTTTGAGTATTTGGTTATATAGATTAAACATGCATGAAAAGTACATGTATGTAACAAATTATATTCTTGATAGAAAAGAAAATATAATGTCAATATTAACACAAACATGAAGAATTTCTAAGATTTCAAGTAGCTGGCACAATTTATTGCTAAAGACAATAAACAAGCATAAGTAATTCAAGTATAAATAGCAGCACATTAAAATACATTTATTTTCATTTCAACTACCTCCAAACTATTTTGGTTTGAATTAGCACACATTAAAAAATGAACGAGTTATTTTTTATAATCAATGCTTATGAAATATTGTTGACATTATCTATAATGCATGATTAAAGATAGATGATATAATGTATATGGAACTACAGAACATAAACATACCCAATAAATAAGACTGAAATGTTTATAACCAAGAATACAATATCAATATTATTAAAAGGATAACATAATCAATAATAATCACAAGCAGAGAAAGCACATTTATTTCAATGCTCACATACACATTTTTTCAAAAATCCTCAGTTCAAGTCATTCTTTGACAATTATGCAAAGCAAGGGACACAGAAAATGAATTCCCAAAGAAGTGGGATCTCATCCTCAGAATGAGTCTTAGAGAAAAGTGGGATTTAAGTCACTTGTTTTACATCTTGTCTGTGAGAATTAGCCAAAACCTTTTAACATTTATACCTTAAGTTGTTTAATGAAGAGAAAATGGGAAATGAATAGAACAACTGAGTACATTTATTTTCAGCTTTGAAATTTAAATGTTAAAATATTTAGATCTGAAATGCAATGTAAAAGAAACACTACCCACTCTCCATCTTGTAGGCATTTTCATTAGTTTTCAGGCTATTGTGCTTTGAACCACTGAAAGCTTTTAAAGCATAATTTATCATCATACTACACTACAGAAACTGTTTTGAGCACGACTAAAATCCACTACATTCTGAGATCAGATTAAGATATCCAGTCACTGATGATAGCAGGAAACTAGATTAGCTGATAAAATATTCACTCTCCCTTCCCAAAATGCAACTTGAAGAATTTACAATATTTTAGCAAGAGCATTCAATATTTTCAAGTAAAGTCTAAGGAAATAACACATGAAAAAGCAATTTGTATAATGATGTTTATCACAGAATTATTACTGTTAGTAAAATAACAGAAGCATCTTTAATGCCAACAACTTGGAATGGTCAAATACACACTGTAAGGTTACTTCAAGAGATGGTAATGCAAGAATTAAGAATGAAGCATTTCTATGAAAATAGAAAAATAGAATTAAAATAAAAAAGTAATGAACACCATTTTAAATATTATGTAGTCGTAACTATGTGAACCAAAAGAATATTAAACAAAAACAGGCTATATATGTGCATATGTGTACATATATATGCTTGCATAAACAGTAATTATCTTAGGAGAATAAAGGATAAGCAGTAAAGTATATCCTATGAAAACATAGTATATGATTTAGTAACTTTCAAAGCTGAGTAAAGAATACAGAGCAATACTCAAAAGAAAAAGAATAGGGGGTAAATGAAAAGATTCCCAAATATATTATTTAGAATGTACCCATGTTACAGTAACGGCTGGGAGCACAGAATTTTACATTGTAGCGCTCTTTAATATTTACATGTTTTTTTATACTTGGTCCCTTAAGGACTGAAGTCTTATTTCTTTTGTATATCCAGCACAGTTTAGACAATCAATAAATACTTCATACCAAAGTGATTATAGTAAGATAGGCAAGGAATGAAATAGCCTGAATTTAACTATCCATGTGTATCCTGTCACCCATGGAAAAAAACTACCAAGACCTCTCAGTAATGTACAACCATTCTATTTTTTCCTATAACTATAATAATATATTAAAGTTTAAAAGGCTGTCTGATATCACAACAAAAACTAATAAACCAGTCAAGATATATTTAGCTAAAATAATAAAAAGTTACTTGAATTTTGTGCTTAGGAACATGCGGTTGTAAAAAGGGAAATCACAAGGTTAATAACATAAAGAGCTAAACAAACAAAAAAATAAACCATAAGAAAAAAATTTAAACAAGTTATACAATTTCCCAAAAGTCAAGTCTTATTAAAATTATAATAAATCCAGGAAAATTAAAAATCATTACTTTTACCTAAGAAGGAAGGCTAATTATTAGTGATGATTTAAGACAGCATCTTGAATTAGTTATTGTGTGCTTGGTTCTCAGAGAAACTGTACATGCGGTGACATTTTTGCCAACCCTCTATTATCTAGGCACAAGAAAAGTTTGTCAGCTATAGTTTTCGGCTGATCTTTGGCTGTCATTCTTTCTTCTTTAAAGTCCTTGTTTTAAATAAGAAGGATTCAATTTATTCTTTTTGGTAACTGCAGTTTAAACAGTATATAATCCAACTGAACAGTCATATGTCAGAAGTTTCACTCTCTCCAAATGGATGGCACATTAAATATAAGTGTACACTTTGGTTTCAATTTTGGGGAAAAGAATGAAAGTTGCCAGATAAGATGCTGCTAAATCAAATCAAACATTTCTAGCATCCATAAGAAGGAGAGAATCAAAACACAATTTATTTTCAGAACTAACTTCAAAATGAGGGTACTAACTTCAAAATAATAGTTTAGAATTATTTTTGTTTTCACTAAGGTAACAAGTCCTCTTTAAGAACTTAAAAACAAAAATGATTGGTTTTTAAAAATAAAGATATCTATAAAAAATAAAGATATTTATAAATTCAGGGGACACATAAATAACTTGTCTAATTACATGTTCAACTTCTGTTTATGTCAATTAAAACACTAATTGTGAATTAAGTACCACCAACAAGGAGATTCAAGTTCTGAAAAGCAAAAATGCTAATGGCTGAGAATGTACATAATATAATTATAAAATGATTGCCATTTGACCAGCAAGAGTACTGAGAGGTAAAAAAAAGAAAAAAGAGATTAAGGAAAATCTCAATATTCATGTCTCAACTCTTATTTGAGGTCCAAGGCCAGATCAAAAGCAACTTATATTTCAATTATTAAAACACATGCCCCAGTTAACAGCCCCATAATTTGAGTCAATATCATGTGAAATGTGAAACATAATTATGTAATCCCATCATCATGACTCATAAATGCAAAGAAGACATAATAGACTGGCTATGAGAATTGTCCTTATTTTTCAACTTTACCTGAAAGTACATGAATGCCATAAGAAAAGATAAAATTTTCAAAATGATAGTAAAATTCTGCTTCTGGACACAAGAAAGTCTTTCACCAACTAAAAAAAGAGAAGTGTTAATTTCCTACACACTTTAATCTTTTATACTGATCCTTTATTACTGCGTAGTATTACCAGCAATAATCTTTGTGTGTAGTCAAGCCACTATGATAAAAATTTGAGAGAAAGGGGAGAGTTGTAAAGAAAAGTTCACTGAAATGAACACTCAATCTAAATAAATCAAAGACAGTCAATTAATGCCACAGTTTGTTTTGATTTTTAAGGATGAAATCAAGTAGTAGTATAGGAAACATTTACTCCTGTACTTCCGGTTCTTGCTGTGTAGGCAGAAAAAGAAAGAAAATAAAGTTAGAAGCATGCAGAAAGATAAAATGTAATCACATACAATAAAAAGCAATGGGTAAGAACAATGAAGAGCTGTATTATTTTGAAGTCAAAGTAGGAAAATATTAATGTATTTGGGGGGAAGGGAATTCCAGTCAAGGGAGAAAAGCAATTTACGTATGTACATATTATTTAAATGTAGTAAAGTTAAAACTAAAATAAAAGCCAAAAAATCCACCTTAAAATATTTTTAAGGTTTAAAAAGACTGTAATTGTGCATAATCTTTTTTTTTCTCTCCTCCAGCTTCTGTTAACCTGAATAAATCTAGATTTACAGAGTAATCCAAAGATTATTTTGGCTGGGAGAAAAGGAAGCAGTGGAATTCCCATAATTAGCTATAAAGTAGGAAACCAAAGTTAACCATTAACTAAATGAGCTACCACACAAACAGTAATAATGCCTATGGCTTCTTTTAACATTATCCTTTCTGCACAGAAAGGCTTTGCTCCTGTGCAGAAAAAAATTACCAGTCATTCCCTTTTAACACGTATGCAAACATAAAAAATAAATAATAAATTCTACTCTACAAATCACATTCCCTAGTGTAATCCTTAAAGAAGTTCATGAATCAGGAACTTTAAGAACCGCCCACGAAATCCTCATCTTAGAAATCTTTAATATTAAATTTTACCCATGACCATGAAGAATAGAATTTATACCTCAAATAAATCAGAGCCCTCGGATTCCTGTCTTTCGTATGGGCGAATGATGCCATCCTCATGGATGAAACGAGGGGGACGGAGCCTGGACACTTCCTCAGTTGACTCTGCTGCTCTGTATAAGGCAGCAGAGTAAATATAAGAAAATACCTAAGAATCTTTCAAAATAATACATACAAATATACATGTAGACTAAATACTGTACTACATTCCATACTACATCAATTTTGATAAAAACAGAGTAATTTTAAATAATGTGCCCATTATAATGTGACAAGTATTAAAACCAAGTCTGTTGGACTCCAAGTTCCCCCACCTTTCCTGTAAGAAAAGAAAATAACAAAATAACAAAGGCACAGACTAGCCTGTGCACTCTTTGTGCAAGCAGCTAGCACAGGGCGCCTGGCATATAGTAGGTACCAATCAACATTTGTTGAACAAAAGAGAAAGTGAACCATAAAAACTATCTCGTCTTACTCCTCTCTGGTGGCACCCCACCTTGTGAACTGGTCATAGCTTTCACTTTTACTTCAACATCCTGAAGAGCATGCAAAGTTTTAACCTGTTTATTTATTTCTAGCAACCGTTAGCACAGACACAAACCTTGCACATGGTATGTGCACCTAATTACCTCTGAATTCCTTGGAAGGTGCTGCTGGCCATGTCTATGATTCCACCAGTTGGACGAGCCACAGCACCCACAAGCCCCTTTCCAATTCCTTTGAAGAATCCAGCAGCTCCTTCCTTCTTGGCACCTTCATAGAACCAAGGACAATGAATGCATAAAAATATTTTAAAATTAGGAAGTTTGAACTCAACGAAAGCCTGAGCCAAATATAGAAATGTTTTACCCAGGGGGTTTCTAGATTTTGGTTTTCTTTTTTTTTTAAACTCAATATTTTTTTTTAAAGATTTTATTTATTTATTAGAGAGAGAGAGAGCAAGCACAGGCAGACAGAGTGGCAGGCAGAGGCAGACGGAGAGGGAGAAGCAGGTTCCCTGCCGAGCAAGGAGCCTGATGTGGGACTCGATCCCAGGACGCTGGGATTATGACCTGAGCTGAAGGCAGCTGCTTAACCAACTGAGCCACGCAGGCGTCCCTAGATTTTGGTTTTCTAAAGAAGTTAAATTTAATCCTCTCTAACATGTAAAAAAAACAGTGGTTTTCAAAGTGGCCCTGCCCCAGACCTCCTGAATCAGAAACTCCAGAAGCAGGGCCCACATCCTTCAAGTCATCCTGAGTCATGCACAAGTTTTACTACCAATGATTCTTAGACCTAAGAATTGAAGGTTTCAGAAATGACCTGAAATTTTTCTCTTTTGGTCTACCATCAGGAGATTTCAGTGTACTTTTTAAAAAATATAAGAATGTCATTGAATTACAATTTATATACCATATAAATGTACACCAAATTAAATGTACAAATTAAATGTTTTTGGTATTTTAGCATGTGCAACCATCACCACAATCAATTTTAGAAAATTTATATAATCTCAAAAAGAAACCCATGACCATTACACTTCCCCCAACCCATCTTCTCCTGGTCCTGTGAAATTTAGCTCCTTTTTCCTTAATCCCTGGACCTAAGCAACCACTAACCTACTTTTCTATCTCTGTGGATTGGCCCATTCTGGACATTTCCTACAAATAGACTTAAACGATATGTGGTGTTCGTGACTGGCTGTTTTCACCTAGCAACGTGTGTTCAAGGTTCATTCATCTTGTATCAGCACTTGATTTCTTTTTATAGCTGGATATTATCCCATTGTAAGGAATACCACCTTTTGTTTAATTGTGCTTTAGTTGATAGTCATTTAGGTTGCAACCACATTCTGACTATTATGTTCTGTGAACATTTTTGTGTAAGTTTTTTTTTTTTTTTAAGATTTAAAAAAAAATTTATTTGATAGACGGAGATCACAAGTAGGCAGAGGAGCAAGTAGAGAGAGAGAGGGAAGCGGACTGTCTGCTCAGCAGAGAGCCTGATGTGGGGCTCAATCCCAGGACCCTGGGATCATGACCTGAGCCGAAGGCAGAGGCTTCAACCCACTGAGCCACCCAGGCGCCCCTATATATAAGTTTTGAGTGAACTTATGTTTTCTATTCTCTTGGGTATATACCTAGAAGTGGAGTTGTTGCCAGACACATTAATTCTATGTTTATATCTAGGTGTTCCAGCACCATTTGTTGAAAAGGTAATTCTTCGTGGAATTATCTTGGCACCCTTGTTGAAGATCAATTGATCACAAAGTTTTTATTATGTTTATTTCTGGAATCTCAAATCTATTCCACTGATCTGTATGTCTAACCATATGCCAATAACACACTATCTTAGCTACTACACCTTTATGGTAAGTTTTAAATTGGACAGTATAAGTTCTCTAACTTGGTTCTTTTTCAAGATTGGTGCAGCTGTTTGGGGCTACTTGAATTCCCATACACATTGTAGAACCAGTCTGTCAATTTCTGCAAAGAAGGGGTTTTGACTGAATAAAGTACTTTTTTAACAGGATTAAAAAAAATGGATCAATTGCTATTGAGGACCTAAAGGAACCTACCTTAATTATTATCCTGCTGAAAATAACGTTCAAAGTCTGAGTCAGAGTCTATTACTTATTAGACTCTTTCAACTTTCTGAAGAAAGTACTTTCATTAAAAAACAATTTAAGACTATGAACATGAAATCAGAAATTCTCTCATATAACTAGTAGCAATAACATCTCTTATGTTTATTATATATGAACTCCTCAGACTTTGCATTGGAAGGAAACATTCTCAACTTACCTTCCACGGGTTTTGTTATTATCCCAGTCACTCCACCAACAACTCCCTGAAAGACAGATCAATCATAAACCTGAATGGAAGGTGCTTAATTTTAAGCCAACCACTAGAGGTCTCTACATACATACTAGAAATAACTTTTTTAAAGAATGAGGACTTACTTGGTAATGTGAACATGCACCTAAGTGATTTTTAAAATACTATGATGATTTTTAAAATATTATACAATAGCAAATTTTAAACAAAAGCACTTTGTAGAAGTTACATAACAGAAAGAATGGAAAATCAGACGAAAAGATTCTACATCTAGCTCTGGCACCAATAAGCTATGTAACCATGGGCAACTCTCTCAGTTTCCATACCAGTAAAATGAATGAGTTGACCCAAATAACCCCTAAAATCTAATATAAATTTTAATGAAATTACTTTGTAATTTAGCAGAAGTGTGGAAAACTGAAAATGAAGGGAACTGTGAAGTATGCAAATAGCTTGACAAGTAAGGCACTTTCAATTAGACAACATACAACCCTGGTAGAAACACAGAAGTTACAGTTCCTGAAGTTATTTCCAAAATTAAAACAGTAATACGTTTATACATTCTTAACACTTGCCAAGTAATGGTAGTAAATAAAACCACCTGTACATTATACAAATGCACAGAAAAAGAACTGAAGTATACACACTGTTGAGAAGATTAGATATTTCCGGGAAGAGGCGAGGGTGATCAAATAGTACTTTATAGCTTTACCTATACTATTCCCATTACTTAGTAAAAGGAGAACTTACAAGTTCTTATAATTACTTATACGGAGAATATTCATATATTACCTGTATAATTTTTAAAGTACTGACAGTGAAAGGCAGTTCCTGGTTTACAAACACTTAGCTTGTATACCTCTCCTTCCACAGAAATGGTCAACTGAAGATACTGACCTGAACAATTCCTCCTCTTTCTAGTTACCTTCAGGTACAATATTTCTCTCTGCTTTGCTTCTTTGCCTTCCAGAAGAGTGCTAACTGGCCATCATCAAAGAGCTCTCACTCCAGCCCAAGTGCCATACTAAGTCTGGGATTTGGGGAATAGATGTGATAGTGATATCGGGGAAGCAGAGCAGAAAAGTACACAATATCACTACTGCTACTGTGACAGACCTCGACTCACAAGTAATATTCCAAGTTGCAAAAAACCATTTGAAGTACATTTATAAAGTGTATATCAAACTTCACGACTTCTTGAAGATTCTGTAAGAGACTTACAAGCAAGAAGCCCTTTCCTCCTCTGGCCAGGCTGTCTCCAAAATCTTTAGGCTGTCGACCCATCTCTTCTCTTCTTTTTTGCTGATATTCCTTGTCCATTGTAATTGCTGCCAAACCTTTTCCAACAGAACCGGTGATGCGAGATACAACTCCTGCTGCGCCACCTATCGGAAGACCCAGAGAAGTCAGTCACATTGTCTGTTTAAAGACCATTAACACAGTATATGGCACGCCATTGCTTTAAACAGCTGCTTCAGATTCTCTCTCCTATACATACAGAAATGTATTTTTATCACTTCCCATTTATCATTATCCCATTTATCCCATTATTCAAAATACACTGATTCTCCAAAATTTTTCTGTAAACCTAAAACTGTTCTAAAAAGTATTGTATAGAAAAAAGCACATTGATCCAATGCTACAAAGACATATAAACAAACCCAGCAAGTCTGTTATTTTCCACTTAAGAAAAAGGGAACATATCTTTTAAAAGGGATTATTAGAAAACTGACCCTCTTTATTTTTCATAAACAACGCATTTTAGAATAATTACAATAAAAATACGTATACCCTATATACAAATAGGTGATCCATACCTACAGTGTGTCCAAAGAGACTTCTTACTCCAATCACTAACCCCTCAGCAAATTCTTCAGGGCCTTGAACAGCACCCTGGCCAAAAAAAGAAAAGCAAAAAGAGAAAAGTTTGCTATTTAAAATTTAAATAATCTTAAGACTTTTCATCTAATATTTCAGGGTTTCCATGAAGACAGAGAATCTGTAAAGATCCACGAACACCGTGATACTAGTTTTCACCCTCTAACTCAAATACTGCCAGCAGACCTATTGCGTTTGAAGATACCTCTAACCCACATGGTCTTGGCAAACTCTTCTGAGATGACAAAAACTGGAGAGATAGAAACCATGGCTTCAGTCACAATCTGAAGTCGGCTTCCCAGTTCGGAGTCCCATCAGACTGCTGCAGCAAGCTGCACTGGTGAAAAGGCTAATAGCCCACACAGTCTTGTTCTCCCATGTGTTCTCTCAGTGTTGTCCTGTTAAAACCTCACTACTTAGGGTTCGTGAATTCCTCCACCCAATGGAGGTAAACAGGTTAGAGGAAAGCTTGAATACAAAACAAAGTCGGCTTTTCTTATCCCCTGAGTCCTTTCCATAGTGGTGAAACAGCCTTGAAATGGTGTTAATGTACCTAGCATTCTTCTTTATAATCATGTGAAATCCTGGAAAATGTGGGCATGTTTTATCGCCCAGACACTAGAAGTGCTCAATTAATTCTACAACAGTCTTTCTAAGTCATCTCATGTAATTTTAAATAAAATATGATGTTCATGTATTTTTTTAACTGAACATTATTCAATTCCCAGATACACTTAAAATACAACTTATTTGTCATTGAAAAAATAGAATAAGAATTTCTGTACCTATACTTAAATAAAAGATCAATACCTGGAAGGGTTCATAGAATAAAGCTTCAACTCCTTCAGACAGACCTCTAATTAATCCAAATGGGTTTCCAAGCACATCTAAGCCCAATACAAGGACATACATCTGTTTCAAGAACTAAAGAGAAAAAAACGTACGGTAAGCCCTTTACTACTCTTGTAAGAAACCATATCATGATGCCTCGGAAAGAAAGGAGAGTACTGACTACATGAGATTGTAAAAGGAAATCAATGCAGAATAACCATAACTATATCCATTAACTGATCTTTCACTATGTGCCAGACATTGTGCTAGTCTGCCAGTTATCAGCTATGTAATCTTGGACAGGTCAGTTAGTCTCTATGATAGAGCCTCACTCTTCTCATATAAAAAATGAGAGGTAGATTACACTGACTTTGCATGGCTGAGCACACATATTAAATGAATATATAATTCAATAAGTTACTTTTTTATTTTTTACTTATTTTTATTATGTTGCTATCACTCTTACTGTGAAACTAGATGGGGAAATAATTAATAACCAAAACAAAACACAAATGAAAATACATTCTTATTTGAACACGTAATAACCGTAATGTCTATCTATACTGTAGGAGAAAAGACCTTTCAGCAGAGGCAGGAAAGGGTACCACCGCCCTGAAGTTCCATGGTGCAATGGTACCCTACCACCCTGAAACAACTACTACGCTTCCGCATCCAATTCAAGCCATGGAGTAACTGGGGCGTGGGAAAGAGTCTGGCTTAGAATTCCTCTCCTGACTCTATTAGACTGTGCTGAGAAACTGGAGACATTTACGAAATAAGTGTGATGCCTCCTAAATCAGTATTCTTTCCCAAAGTGGCAAATGTATAATTGCAAAGGAAAAAAGGCACCAGAGGAAACTTTCAATAACTTTTATACAGAGGGGAAAAAAACTAAAGACATAGAAATTAATCATTCAAGAAAACTACAAAGTAATGAGACTGCGAATTGAAGTAAATTAGATAAACAATTTTGCACAATGTGCCATCACATACAAATGTTTTGTCTGATACTTTATGATGTATATTCCTTGTTAGCTACTATGAGAGGAAATTACCTGTTCACTGTAATGTCTAACAACACTCCACATGAGCTGATCTCTCTTGTAAAACTGATAACGAAGTTCATAATAAGCAAGTCTGGAGGAGAAAGAAAGATTCAAAGGCACGATGATTACATTCTGAAAGAAAGAGACTTAAAGTTTCAATGATTAATTATTGCTAATCCTTCACAGTTCAATTTGTAGATCTGTCACATATAATTTATGTTTGAGATCTTCATATGGTAACAAAACTACTGTAAAAGTAGCACATTCTCGGGCGCCTGGGTGGCTCAGTCAGTTAAGTATCTGCCTTCAGCTCAGGTCATGATTCCAGGGTTCTGGGATCAAGCCCTGCATCAGGCTCCCTGCTCAGCAGAGAGCCTGCTTCTCTCTCTCCCTGTGCCTGCCGCTCTGCTTACTTGTGCTATCTCTCTGTCAAATAAATTAAAAAAATCTTTTTTTTTAGATTTTTTTTTTATTTGACAGATAGATCACAAGTAGGCAGACAGATCACAAGTAGGCAGAGAGGCAGGCAGAGAGAGAGGAAGGGAAGCAGGCTCCCTGCCAAGCAGAGAGCCGGATGTGGGGCTTGATCCCAGGACCCCAGGACCATGACCTGAGCTGAAGGCAGAGGCTTTAACCCCCTGAGCCACCCAGGTGCCCCAATAAATAAAATCTTAAAAAAAAAAAGTAGCACATTCTCATACAAGTCTTTCATAAACACATGAAGAGTAAAAAGATTGAAAAACTCAACCATATTCTCATCATAAAATGGACTTTTTAGCTTTTTTTTCCTTGACATTTTCCCACTTTGAATTTTCTTTTCTATCTAATTCAAAAATATTTAAAACATTTTGTATGCATTTTTACACTCAATATTGTGAATAAGTATTTTTCTAGGTATCCAAAATTCTATGAAACCATTTAAAAAAATTTTTTTTTAAGATTTTAATTTATTTATTTATTTGACAGAGAGAGACCACAAGTAGGCAGAGAGGCAGGCAGAGAGAGAGAGAGAGGGAAGCAGACTCCCCGCCGAGCAGAGAGCCTGACATAGGACTCGATCCCAGGACCCCGTGACCATGATCCGAACCAAAGGCAGTGGCTCAACCCACTGAGCCACCCAGGCACCCTGAAACCATTTTTAATGGATGCTTAGCATTCCATCATGTGGAAGTGTCATAACAAAACAATTCTCCCACTGTCAGATATTTCCAAATCTTAACAATAATAATTAGGATTGCCATATGTAAATTTTGAATATAACTCTTTGGTTGTATTTCATAATTATTTTTTGGACTGAATTCCCAATAAAAAAATTACAGAGTAAAAAACTACTAAAAAAAAAATTTGAGGCTTTGAGATATGCATCTATGTATATAGATAAAGATATATAAAATCTTTCCACTCGTATAAATGGTTAAAAGTTCCCATTTATTAGACCCAACCCTCTCTAGTATTAAGATTATTCATATTTTGAAATCTTTGATAATTTGTTTTAATTTGCATATATTATGTGATAAATGATAAAGCTGAGCATTTCAAATATCTATCAGCTGCTGCATCTTCCCTTTTGCAAATAAATTCTTATTGTCTGCTAGCAATTATGGCACTGGAATCTTCTTTTTTTAAGATTTTTAGGGGCGCCTGGGGGCTCAGTGGTGAAAGCCTCTGCCTCCGGCTCAGGTCATGATCCCAGGGTCCTGGGATCAAGCCCCACATCGGGTTCTCTGCTCAGCGGGGAGCCTGCTTCCCCTTCTCTCTCTGCCTGCCTCTCTGCCTACTTGTGAACTTTGTCTGTCAAATACATAAATAAAATCTTTAAAAAAAATAAAAGATTTTTATTTATGTATTTGACAGAGAGAGACACAGCAAGAGAGGGAACACAAGCAGGGAGGAGTGCAAGAGGGAGAAGCAGGCTTCCCGCCGAGCAGGGGCTGGATCCCAAGACTCTGGGATCATAACATGAGCTGAAGGCAGCAGCTTAATGACTGAGCCACCCAGGTGCCCCAGCAATGGAATCTTTAGGTTTGTCTTACCAATGCTTAATATTAAGACTATCAATCTTCTCTCTGTCATACTTGTCATTATATTTTCCCAATTCATTTTCTAATTGTTTCTACTGATTTTATTTTGTGAAGTGTTTGTTATGTAGTCAAATCTATCTTGTATTTTCCACTGCAGGTTTTCCCATTGCTTTTACACTGAGAAGACTTCCTTTACTCAAGATTTGACAACAATTAACATTGATATTTTCCTCAGTCTTTTTCATTTGAATTTTATATTTAATCCTTCCATCCCTATGAAATTTGATGCATACAATAAGGTGGAAATAATACAAATGTTTCTTTTTTTCTCCAAAGGAACTACTTGTTCCAATATCATTGCTCAATATTCAATTCCATAAACATTCATTGAATTCATATATGTCTAGCACATGTAAGTATTCTCAGATTAAATGCTACAAAGAATTATTTTCTATACTTTTCCATACAATTATACTGAAATCTCACCATACTGCTACATATTTCTAAATATGTCTGTTTTAAAACATGGTCAATTTATAAGCTACTACTAAAATAACTCCACTTTTATTCTATATTCATGTATTATCAACATTGAATAACTGAAGAAAATATAAAACTCTTTAAGAGCAAAATAGGCATTATCTAAAATGCATAATTAGGGACGCCTGGGTGGCTCAGTGGGTTAAATCCTCTGCCTTTGGCTCAGGTCATGATTCCAGGGTCCTGGGATTGAATACCACATCGGGCTCTCTGCTCAGCGGGGAGCCTGCCTCCCCCTCTCTCTCTGCCTGCCTCTCTGCCTACTTGTGATCTCTGTCAAATAAATAGATAAAAATCTTTAAAAAAAATAAAATGCATAATTAGAAAGGGGCCAAGCTTCAAATATAGTGAGAATTAGCACTTTCAAAGCTAACATTCTAGCCCACTTGGGCAGAAGTAATATTCTGAAACATAGCCTTGGTAGGAAACCCTCCCCATCTACTTTAACATAAATCTTACTTGAATATTAGGTCATCCACATCAGTCAGAGTAGCACCTATGCTTTTCAATAGCAGATTGACAGAATGAATTGCAATCATTTCCTGTTTTTCTTTGTCTGACTCTTCACCTCCACTACCCAAGGACAGACTTAAATGCAACTAAAAGAAAAATAATGTTTCATAAATAAAAGCTAAAAACAAAAACAAAAAATTTACATATATAGGAATCAGATCTTCCAGATACAAACAGATGCTGTATCTTTCAGAGTCCTAAAGAAAGCCATTATTTGTTACTCTACACACCACACAGGATAACTCACTAATACCTGATTCTCATATTTGCTTTTTGATATAATTCAAATTATTCTGTCTCAAAGAAGTAAAATTTTATCTAAAGTGTATAAAGACCATTGTGCTTATATAGAGGGGCTCAAAACACTTTACAAAAATAGTATAATCATTTTAAGAAGAAAAACATGTCAACTGGCATACAAAATATGTCTACCAGTCAAAATAATTAATAATTTATTTTCATCCAACTAGGGTAAATAATTTATGGCAATACTTAACAATAACAATTATAATTATACAATAATAAGTAACAACATGACAATTACAGCAACAGTTAACAAGTTGCTAAATAATTTTTAAAAGAGTAATAAGGTTTTCAGCTTCCATAGACTCCTTAACTCAGTACTGAAGCATGAGATTTTCACATTCCCATTTAGCTTCTTCTACTTTGTGCTGTATCATCGATAGTGCAATAGTGGCAAAAGACACAGGTAGAAGGTAGTTCTATAAAGGCTTATTTGCCTTTATAGATCAGATGACTCTCCTTTCTTATTCTGCATTTTACCTAACCAATGTAAAGCTTAACAGAGGAGATGTGGGGTAAAATTGGGAAAGCCGGGTTTGGGGTTTTGTTTTGTTTGTTCTTTTGATGTGGACTTCTGCCCACTGTAGAGTCAGAGAGTATACAGATCCAGGAAAGGTCAGCTTAGGTGGACAGAGGTCCAATCTTTCCCTAAGGCAAAGTCACCATGAAATAAGAAAACAACTACAATTCATGATCTTAATTACTCAACTTCATGGTGTAATTCCCAATGTGCGTAAAATCATGAATCAATAAATTAACAATCTTTAACACTCCCCTAAGATTATAAAATCCAGGAAGTCATTTTATACATTCCAGAGCAACTTTGATAGTAGGCATTCAGCAAATATTTGTTGAAGGTATTGTTCAAACTCATAAGTGATTTTCACTTAATAATGAAAGAGAAATTGTATATAACCTACTACATGATATAAATTTTAAACCTTGCACTATAAATATGTCTAATACTACCAAACTAGTATATCAATTTAAAAATAATAATTCAATTCCATTTTATGAATTAATTTACTTAGCCAAAAGGATTGGTGTATGCAGTTGAAAATAATGTACTGTGAACAGTTTTTGAGAAAGTAAAGGATCATCAATATTTTAGAGTTACTTAATTGTAAATCTGGCCCATTACACAAGTGTAGAGAGTTATGGTTGGTGGCATTTGTGAATTTACTAAGCAGTCACCTCTTCCTATAAAACCTAGAAAGAACAACAAAAGGAGAAAAGTAAATGGGTTCATAAAGTACAAAATCAGGCAAGTGAAAGGTATCCAATTTTCCACTCCCTTAATTACAATCAAATTTTGGAAGGGTGAAAAACACCACATCAACAGTATAATACCTACTTCAGCGTTTTCACATTCTGGTTAGGGCACCCATTATAGCTCTCTGTTTAGACAGTGATAGTAGTTACAAAGTGCAACCAAAACATTAAATGTTGGTGAGCACTTCTTCGCTTAATTAAGAAATGCTTTTGTCAGCTCCTTCCTTGAATAAAGGGGTTGTTAATTCAAGACTAGAGAACATGCTCTGACGGTTTCTCTGTGGGAATTATGGTTGTACATATGTTACAGAGAATTGTCCTAATTATTTCAATTAATCAAACAAAATTCCCACCAAATATTTGATGCAAAGTAAAACACACATTTATACACAGAGCCTTTAAAAATCTTATAATTCTGCACAATTTTAAAAATAATAATTATAACAAACCTTAACAGGAGAAATATGGAAATGTTCAAAAAAACTAAGAACTGACATATCAGTCATTGAAGTCTCCATTAACTCTGTATTTAGAGCATCAATATCTTGTTGGATTAACTTTGTCTGAAAAAAAAATGAAATCAAGAATTAGTATTTTAATTTTTTTCTCTAATTCGTTCAAAGAATGGCTGATTTTTTTTTTTTTTTTTAGTTTATAATTTTCCCAAGAAATGAAAATTGTTACCCGTTTTCTTTCAGCTTCAGGGTCCGTTGATGGGGTAAACAGTGCAATAATAGCTCCTAGAAACCCCTGATCAACTTTCAAGGCCATTTCCTGAATGAGGACCATAAAATACCTGAGGGTATACAGAAAAGGGTTTCTATCAAACCTTGTAATTTTCAATGTTAAACTCTGATTTTGGCCAGAAGTCACAACAAGATTTTTACACCTTCCTGTCTTAAAAAAAAGTGTTACGTTAACAAGATCAAGGTATCCTTAACTGAGCTGTTTTTTTT
>RCUC01088580.1:0-11101 GCA_003697995.1 Taxidea taxus jeffersonii
AAAATCCATACTAGGGTTAGGATTAGGACCTAAGGGGGTGGCAGGTCAATCTGTCTGTGCTGAGGCTGGCTCTCTGCCAGTTTGAGTTGAGGGTGGTTGTCATTCAGCAGGTCAGCCTCCGTTTTAGTGGCAAGGGAAGCCATGGAATGTGTGGGAGGCCTCAGGGATGCTTGCAGATTTCTCCTCTCCACGGACAGGTCTGAACAGCTCCAAGCGGCAGAATTTCCAACTGTGTGGCAGGCATACACTTGGGGTGAGATTCCAGGGTGCTCTGTCAAGAGGGCTTGGGGGCCAGGCTTCTGGGGATGGAACCTGAGAACTGAACATAGTGTTAGGGCTAGATTTAGGGCTGAGGGGCTTGGCAGGAATGATCTACCAGAGCTGAGGTGGGCTCCTCTAGGGGCTCAGTGGAGGGCAGTCATAAGACAGTGCATCAGCCCCTGGTTTGTGGCCAGGGAGGCCGCTGAATTTGGGGGTGACCTCAGGGGTCCCACATATTTCTCCTACTCTAAGGGTTCTGCATAGAACTAAATGGCACGGTTTCCTCCTGAGTGGCAAGCAGAGCCCTGGAGTGTGCCTCAGAGGTCCCCAATCAGGATGCCATTGGGGCTGGGCTTTCATGGACCAAAGTCTGAAAACCCAAGCTAGGGTTAGGGTTAGGCCTAGGGCCATGGCAGGCCCAATCCACCAGAGCAGAGGTGGGCTCCTCTGGGGGCTCAGCTGAGGGCAGTCATAAGAAAGTGCATAAGCCCTTGGTTTTTGACCAGGGGGGCCACCGAATTTGGGGTGATTTCAGGGGAGTGTGCAGATTTCTCCCAATCTAAGCCTTCTGCCCAGGTCTAAATGGCGTGGTTTTTCCACCTGAGAGGCAAGCAGATCCCTGTTGTGTGCATCAGGGGTCCCCAATCAGGAGGGCTTTGGGGCCAGGCTTCCATGGTCCAAAGTCTGAATACCCAAGCTAGGGTGAGACTTAGGGCCTAGGAGCATGGCAGGCCCAGTTGCCTGGTGCTGACACACTATCCCCAGGGGGCTGAGTTGCAGGCATGGGACAGGTGGGGTGTCAGTCTCCAGGTTTGTGACCAGGGTGGCTGCCAATGGTGGGGGAGGGGTGGCCTCTGGGGAACATGCAGGTTTCTCTCACTCTAAGGATACAGTGTAGCTTCCATGGTCATGGATTCTTCCAGGAGAGCAGGCAGAGTCCCAGCCTGTGGGTCAGGATTTCCCAATCAGGAGGTCTTGGTCACCAGGCCACTGAGGAAGGAAGCCTGAAGACCCCACCTCGGGTGAGGGTTAGGACCTAGGGGCATTGCAGGCCAGATCTGCTGGCACTGATGTGGCCTACCTGAGAGGCTGAGTGGAGGGCAGCAGTCAGGTGGTTCATAAGCCCCTTTCTTTCTTGCAGAGGGATTGCCAAATTTGGGGGAGGCTTCAGGAGTTCATGCATATTTCTCCTGGTCTGTGGGTTCTGCACGGATGCAAATGGCATTGTGTCCTCCCGGGTTTCAGGAGGAGTCCTGGTTTGTGGCTCAGGAATCCGGGGGGCTTGGGGCCAGGCATCTGGTGATGAAAATTTTAAAATCCATCCTTGGGTCAGGCTCCAGGCATAAAGGTTCAACAGGCACCACCTGGGGGAACTGAGGCACCTTCCTCATTGAATTAGTTAAGGGCAGGATCAGCTGGTGAGTCAGCCACCATTTTTTGTGGCCAGGGGGCTCCATGGAACATGTGGGTGCCTCAGGGGGAGCATGAAGTTTTGTCCCGCTCTGAGGGTTCTGTGAAGCTCCAAAGGGCACTGTGTCCTCCTCAGTGGTAAGCGGAGTCCTAGTGTGTGGCTCAGTTTTCTTCAAAGGAGAGGGCTCACGGGTCATGCACCTGGAAATGGAAGCCTGAAAACCCAACCCAGTGTTAGGGCCTAGGGTCATGGCAGGCCCGATCCTCTACCCTGAGGCAGGTTCTTCCAGGGGCTGAGTTGGGTGTGGTGTTCTGGGGTGTGGAAGCCCCTGGGTTTCTGGCCTGGGGCCACTGAATTTTGGTATGGCCTCTCGGGGACATGCAGGTTTTTCCCACTCTGAGAGTTCTGTGCCGTTCCATATGGCATGGTGTTCTCCTGGGTGGCTGGCAGAGTTCCGGCATGTGGCTCAGAGGTCTCCAATCAGGAGGATTTAGGGCCAGGGCTCTGGGGAAGGAAGCATGAACACCCACCATGGGTCCGAGATTCTCCCACTCTGATGGGTCTGAGCAGTTCAGAAATGCATTGTGTAATGCAGAGTCCTGGTCTAGGCTCCATATTCCCCAGTCAGGAGGGCTTCAGGGCCAGGCCTCATGGGACAGAAGCTTGAAAATCCAAACGAGGTTTCTTGTGAGGGTTAGGGACTAGGGCCATAGCAGGCCCCTTCAGCTAACCCTGAGGTGGGATCTCATGGGGACTGTGTTGAGGGCAGTTGTCAGGCTGTGCATAAGCCCATAGAATTGTGGCGAGCAAGGCCACTGAATGTGGGACTGGTCTCAGGGTGACAGGTTGATTTCTTCCTCTCTGAGGGTTCTGAACTGCTCCAAATGGCATGGTGTGGCCTGTGGGCCTGGCATTATCCTTTGGTATGGCTCAGTGGTCCCCAGTCAAGGGTACTTTGGGCCCTGGCTTCTGAATACTGAAGCCTGATAACCTGGCCTATGCATAAGGTTTGGAACTAAGGGGAATAGCAGGCCAAATTTGCAGGCGCTGAGGTGATCGCCCCTGGGGGCCGAGTAGAGGGCAGTAGTCAGTTGCTGCATAAGACACAGGTTTGTGACCAGGGGGGCTGTGGGATTTGGAGTTGGCCTCGGGGTGTGGCATGTATATTTCCTCCTGCTCTGAGGGTTCCTGGCAGTTCCAAATGGCCCAATTTCCCCCTGAGTGGAATGCAGTGTCCTGGCATGTGGATTAGTGCTCCCGGTCAGGATGGTTTGAGGGCCAAGCCTCTGTGTACCTATGCCTGAAAACCCATACTAGGGTTAGTGTTAGGGCCCAAGGGTATGGCAGGACAATCTTCTGGTGCTGAGACTAGCTCTCTGCAGTGTTGAGTTGAGGGTGGTTGTCATTCAGCATGTCAGCCTCCGGTTTAGTGGCCAGGGGAGCCGTCCAATGTGTGGGAGGACTCAGGGATGCTTACAGATTTCTCTTCTCCTTGGACGGGTCTGCACAGCTCCAAGCAGAAGGATTTCCAACTATGTGGCAGGCAGACTCTTGTGATGTGCCAGGTCGCCAGACCCCCTGATGAGACCACCACAGAGACACTGAGCAGAATGCAAGGGCAAGGTTTCTTTATTGAGAGCATGCCCGAGCACGGGCCCCGGTCCAACACACCAATGCAGTGGGTGGAGGTAGTATGGTGCTCATTCCTCTTTGAGCATAGCTTATAAAGACAAAAACCACAATATCACATGTATAGGTGACCTTTCACAGGATTGGTGTTGGTGTCGTTTAAGCTGTGCTGTCTATCGGGGATTGGCTACTTTGTCTAGGGGCTTTTTGCATGCTGTTTACTCAACGGCTGCAGTTGCTGACCTGCACTTTAATTAGTCACCAGGTTCAGGGGATTTCCAGACCGGTTCCTTGATGGATTACCAAATCCAGTTTCTTCAGGGATTGCATAAAATGGCTCCCTTTACACAAGATGACGTTACTTTGGCTCTTCATTTCCCCCCTATGTCTGATGACTAGTTCAATCATGAACTTTTATTGTGTTGCATGTTGGGAGTTCGTAGTCTTTGCCATTTTCAGTTAAGTGTAGGTAGTAAGTATGAGCATGCTGGACTATCAACTGGATGGTACTCAGTCTTTCCTTCATGAATTGGACTAAGAGGTTTAAGATATATGGTCCAAAGGTTAGTAATAGCATCAGGATGATCAGGGGTCCTAATAAGGTTGATATTAGTGTGGTGAGCCAAGGCGAGCTATTAAACCAGGATTCGAACCAGCCTTGTTGTGCTTCCTGTTCCTTCCTTCGTTTTGCAAGGCCTTCTCTAACTTTGTCCATGGAATCTTTAACTACTCCTGAGTGGTCTGCATAAAAACAGCATTTTTCTCCTAGGGCAGCACATAGACCTCCTTGCTGGAGGAATAAGAGGTCAAGGCCTCTTCTGTTTTGAAGCACTACTTAGGACAGGGAGGTGAGGGACTTTTCCAAATGGCTGATGGAGTTTTCTCTTCTTTCAAGGTCCTCGTCTCTAGCAGCCTTTCCTTAGGGAAGTCATTCCTGTGTGTTGGGTAGTTAGGGCAGCTATGCCTGTTCCAGCCCCTGCAGTGCCTAAGCCAAATAGGGTTGCGACCGTCAGAGCAGTAAGAGTTCTCTTTTGGCTTTTAGGTGGCTATCTGAGCCCCAGTGAGAGTACATGCTTTTCTCAGGGTGATATAGAATAGAGGGCATAATGGTGACCAAAATGCAAAATTTTTTTGAAGCATCAAAGACCGCTACTGAGAGGCAAGGGGTTACGCCGGTTTTGGAACATATAAGGTGTGGATTGGTCTCTATGCGGCCTCAGAAGGTTTTTTTTGTTTGTTTGTTTGTTTTGTTTTGTTTTGTTTTTTGTTAGTTGGCACTTCCCCTAGGCAGAGTTAATGGCCCTGTACAGATTGCAGGGTCAGGCCGACTTTACGGTCCTGCCAGGGGCAATTGGAGGGGTTAGGCTATGAAGAGGTGTAATAGGTGCTTTTGAGACCTATAGCCTCATAAAAAGGGGGTCTAACATCATATTGAGGACTTTATATGTCGTAGTCCTCCTCATTGGCGAAAGGATCTGCTGGGCGGACGTGGGTGTAATGGATCCATGTCCTCATGCCGTCTACCTTTAGGGCGGTCAGCATGGTCATTATGATGATGAATGGTCCCTTACATCGAGGTTCCAGGGTCCCATGGCGATGGCGACGGACAAAGACCTAGTCCCCGGGTCAGAACCTATGGGGTTCAGGAGGGGTACCAGACTCATATAATGCTTGAAGTTTGGGCCAGGCATGTTTGAGGGCTCTCTGAAGCCTCTGGAGGGACTTGAGGACATACTAGTCATCTATTTCAGCTAAAAGCTCAGACTAAAGATTAGGAACAATAGGGGGCGGGGTCCCGAACATGACTTCAAAGGGGGTTTAGCCTTCTGATAAGGTGAATTTCACACCCTATATAAGGCAAGGGGGAGGAGAGACACCCACTCCATGCCAGTTTCTAAGGCTAATTTGGTTAAGGTCTCTTGTAGAGTTCTGTTCATTCTTTTTACCTGTCCTGAACTTTGGGGTCTGTATTCACAATGTAATTTCTAATCAATCCCCAATACAGTGGCTAATCCCTGACTTACCTGGGAGATGAAAGCTGGGCCATTTTCTGACCCTATCATTACTGGAAACCAGTACCTTGGCATTATTTCCTCTAATAGTACTTTAGCCACGGCATGAGCAGTTTTGTGCCTGGTGGGGAGTGCCTCTGTCCATCCTGAGAAAGTATCTATAAAAACTAATAGATAGGGGTGCCTGAGTGGCTCAGTGGGTTAAGCCCCTGCCTTTGGCTCAGGTCATGATCCCAGGGTCCTGGGATCGAGCCCTACATCGGGCTCCCTGCACAGTGGTGAGCCTGCTTCTCCTTCTCCCTCTGCCTGCCGCTCTGCCTACTTATGCTATCTCTCTGTCAAATAAATAAATAAAATATCAAAAAATTAAAAAATAATAATAAATATGTTAAAAAAAAAAACAAAAAACAAAACGAATAGATATTTGTAGCCATACTTTCCAGGTTTGATTTCAGTGAAGTCAATTTACTAATACGCACCTGGCTTTTTCACCCACAGTCTGGATTCAGGATTTTTGGCATTGGGGCAGGCATTTGTCATCTGGCAGGCCTGGCAATTATTAACCAGGTGTTCAATGGCTTGTTTTCCGCCTTATTTACCCTTGCATGTCTTAGTAAGTCCTGCATCCAACGGATGCCCAGGTGGGAGGTTTGGTGGATTTGGGTAAGAATTTTGAGACCAAGCTGTTTGGGTAATATTATTTTTCGCCACCATCCTTCTAAATATTGAGTCATAGAGTTTTAGTACAAGTAATGTCCTCCTCAGAGTAGTGGGGATTCTCTGGCAGGGTTAAGAAGCAGGGGCTTATAATGCATGTATTGTTTAACCAGCGGGCTGGTGTTTGCTTTAAGACTCTTTTTAGGGCATGGGGGGTGGCTATGATGAGGTTTTGCCCTAGGGTCAGCTTATCTGCATCCTTAACCAAAAAAAAACACGCCCGTGATAATTCGATAATTCGGAGGCAAGGTGGCCATCCTGCGGTTACAGGGTCCAGTTTTTTTTTTTTTTTTTGACAGGTAGGCCACGGGTTTCTTCCATGGGTCTAACGTCTGGGTGAGAACACCTTTGGCTATTCCTTTATGTTCATCCACATATAGGTGGAAGGGTTTAGTTACGTTGGGCAATCTGAGGGCCGGGGCTTCCAAGAGTCTCCTTTTTAGGATGTCAAAGGCCTACTGCTCATTTTATGTCCAGACAAAGTCCTGTTTTTTCTTGGTAGCCTCATACAAGGGCTTAGCCACCTCAGCGAACCAGGAATCCAGAGGCGGCAGAACCCAGTGGTGCCCAGGAACTCTCTAACCTGCCTCCCAGAGGTAGGTGTGGGAATTTTTAACACAGTTTCCTTCTGGGCGTCTGATAGCCACCTTTTGCCCCCTTCTAAAATGTATCCAGGTACATTACCACTGTTGGCATATCTGGGCCTTTTTGGCAGAGGCTCAGTATCCTAGGTCGCCAATTGTCTGTAGCAAGTGACCCGTGGTTTTGGAGCAAGTTTTCTGATCAGACGCGGCCAGGACTTTTGGCAGGTCTCGGCTATGTTTTTCCTTTTGGGCTTCTAAGACATGTGCTAGGACTTTTCCTGTCTTTTCTCCTTTTTGAGTTCCTTTTCTTCTGCACTGTCCCTATTATTGTATACCCTCTCAGCCACTGCCAGAAAATCTCTGATACCCCTTTCCCCTAATCTGTCTAGTTTCCGGACTTTCTTTTTGATATCAGTGGCTGCCTATTTCACAAAAGTGAACGTGAGGGTCATCCGTGCCTCTGGTGCCTCAGGATCATAGGGGGTATATCATCTGAAGGCATCCTGTAGGCATTCCAGGTAGGCTGCTGGACTCTCCTCAGGCCCCTGTCTAACATCATATATCTTATTCATAATGGTCGACTTCCAAGCAGCCACCTTGAGACCCGCCAACAGAGTCTGGCAATAGACTTTGAGCCTCTCCTTACCTTATGCCGTATTGTAGTCCCAGTTTGGCCGTGCATCATAGATGGGATCTTCCATCTATGATAGCCAGGTCAGTGGTGGGGACTCCCATGGGCCCCGGTACTAGTTTGCAGGCTTCCATGACAATGCGGTCCCTCTCTTCCGTAGTGAAGAGGATCTGGAGTAGCTGTTTGCAATCATCCCAAGTGGGCTGATGAGTAAAAAGGACAGTTTCTAGAAGATTAGTCAGATCATGTGGATTTTCAGAGAAGGGGGCATTTTGGGCTCTCCAGTTATAGCCACTAGTGGCGAAGGGCCATTAGTGATAGGATTTGTTACTGGCCTCGTCCGGTGCGACTGCAGGTCTCAGGGGGAGGGCCACTGAGCTGGAGACCACAGTGTTTTGGGGTTAGGGAGTAACTCCCCATCTGCTCCGGGTGCCTTGCGCCCAGCCTGTGGGCTCGGCTTCTCCCGCCCCTGCGGTGGAAGCCCCAGGGACTTCCCGGAGATGTGTGTATGGGGGCAGAAATAGATCCTCCTTGGGAGTTTTGCCCTGGAAGACGGGTGGTGATTTTGGGTTTTGTGGGCGTCTAGTCTTGGCTGCCAAGATCTTACCATGAGAGGGTAAGAAGGGGGCTACTCATGGAGGGGGGGGGTTTCGATCAGCCCTTGCCAGGTAATAATATATGGTATTTGGTTGGGATGGCCACTCATGGGGTGGAAGACAATATCTTCCACTGCCTTAATCAGGCCACCAGCAAAGGTTCCCTCCACTGGCCATCCGACATTGATGGTCAGCCATTGGGACCTGCAAAAGGTGTTAAATTTCGTTCTACTGATTTCCGCACTGCAGTTGTGGGCAGCTGCTTTCATGTCACTCCAATGCGCCAGAAAGAGATCTAGAGGGGAGGAATGAACCTGTCCCATGGTTACAGTCCACGTCAGTTCAGTCACCGAAAGGACAATCAATAGACAGACAGTAGACAAAACAACAAGAGAGGCCCAACAAGGATGTATTTTCAGAAGCAGAGACAGATTTTCCTGGTCAGACCAGACACAGGCCTTATCCTGTCTGTATCTGACAAAAGACCTTCCCCTCCACTTCCCGGATAGAAGATACCAAAGATTGTATGGATTGAGGGCTCAAAGGCCTACAGACGGGGGGGGGGGTCCACACGCTGTATCCCCCAATACAAATTGAGGGCTCAAAGCCTTCCAGACGGCGGTCCACCAACTGGACCCCCCTTTCAGATGGGCCTCTGGGCCGTCACCCAGGGTCCCATAGTTCGGTCCTTGTGGCGCGTCCACCAGGACCATATGAACTGTTACAGATTACAGAACTCAGAGTACAGCTGCAAATTACAAAACTAAAAGTAACACGCAAAGACAGAAGCAAGACAGACAACGAGTGCACTCACTGCCAGCTGGGAGGAAACCTTTGGGTCAGGGTCCGGGGATCTCAAGGGGATCCTGGACGATCCCCCAAATGATGTGCCAGGGTTGTGAGACCCACCAATGAGACCACCACGGAGACACGGAGCACAATGCAAGGGCAAGATTTCTTTATTGAGAGCATGCCCAGGCACGGACCCCCATCCAACACACCAATGCAGTGGGTGGAGGAAGTAGGGTGCTCAGGCTTCTTTGAGCATTGCTTATAAAGACAAAAACCACAATATCACATGTATAGGTGACCCTTTACAGGATTGGTGTTGGTGTTGCTTAAGCTGTGCTGTCTATCAGGGATTGGCTACTTTGTCTAGGGGATTTTCGCCAGCTGTTTACTCAACAGCTGCAGTTGCTGACCTGTACTTTTAATTAGTCACAATGTTCAGAGGATTTCCAAACCGGTTCCTTGATGGATTACCAAATCCGGTTTCTTAGGTGATTGCATAAAATGGCTCCCTTTACCCAAGATGACGTTACTTTGGCTCTTCACTTGGGGTGAGAGTCCAGGGTGCTCAGTCTGGAGGGCTTGGGGGCCAGGCTTCTGGGGACAGAGGCCTAAAAGCACAACTTAGCGTTAGGGTTAGAGGACGGACGAGGAGCATGGCAGGCCTGATCTACCAGAGCTGAGGTGGGCTCCACTGGGGATAAGGGGAGGGCAATCATAAGGCAGTGTGCAAGCCCCTGGTTTGTGGCCAGGGAGGCCGCCAAATTTGGGGGTGACGTCAGGGGGAGCATGCAGATTTCTCCCAATCTAAGCCTTCTGCCCAGGTCTAAATGGCACATTTTTTCCACCTGAGAGGCAAGCAGATCCCTGTTGTGTGCATCAGGGGTCCCCAGTCAGGAGGGCTTTGGGGCCAGGCTTCCATGGTCCAAAATCTGAATACCCAAGCTAGGGTGAGACTTAGGGCCTAGGAGCATGGCAGGCCCAGTTGCCTGGCGCTGATGCACTGTCCCCAGGGGGCTGAGTTGCAGTCATGGGACAGGTGGGGTGTCAGTCTCCAGGTTTGTGACCAGGGTGGCTGCCAATGGTGGGGGGGATGGCCTCAGGGGAACATACAGGTTTCTCTCACTCTAAGGATTCAGTGTAGCTTCCATGGTCATGGATTCTTCCAGGAGAGCAGGCAGAGTCCCAGCCTGTGGGTCAGGATTTCCCAATCAGGAGGTCTTGGTCGACAGGCCACTGGGGAAGGAAGCCTGAAGACCCCACCTAGGGTAAGGTTTAGGGCCTAGGGGCATTGCAGGCCAGATCTGCTGGCACTGATGTGGCCTACCTGAGAGGCTGAGTGGAGGGCAGCAGTCAGGTGGTGCATAAGCCCCTGCCTTTCTTGCAGAGGGACCGCCGAAATTGGGGGAGGCTTCAGGGGTTCATGCATATTTCTCCCAGTCTGCGGGTTCTCCTTGGATGCAAATGGCATTGTGTCCTCCTGGGTTTCAGGAGGAGTCCTGGTGTGTGGCTCAGGCATCCCCTGCCAGGGGACTTGGGGCCAGGCTTCTGGCGATGAAAGCTTGAAAATCCATCCTAGGGTCAGGCTCAAGGCATAAAGGTTTGACGGGCACCACTGGGGGTGCTGAGGCTCCTTCCTCATTGAATTAGTTGAGGGCAGGATCAGCTGGCAAGTCAGCTGTCATTTTTGTGGCCAGGGGGCTCCATGGAATGTGTGGGTGCCTCAGTGGGAGCATCAAGTATTGTCCCATTCTGAAGGTTCAGCGCAGCTCCAAAGGGCACTGTGTCCTCCTCAGTGGTAGGCAGAGTCCTGATGTGTGGCTCAGTGGTCCCCAAAAGGAGGGCTCAGGGGCCAGGCACCTGGAAATGGAAGCCTGAAAACCCAACCCAGTGTTAGGGCCTAGGGGCATGGCAGGCAAGATCCTCTAGCTCTGAGGCAGGTTGCCCGGGGGATAAGTTGGGTGTCATGATCTGGGGTGTGTAAGACCCTGGGTTTCTTTCTTGGGGCCACTGAATTTGAAATAGCATCTCGGGGGAAGGCAGTTTTCTCCCACTGTGAGTGTTCTGTGGGATTCCAAATGGCATGGTGTTCTCCTGGGTGGCTGGCAGAGTCCCGACATGTGGCTCAGGGGTCTTCAATCAGGAGGCTTTAGGGCCAGGGCTCTGGGGATGGAAGCATGAAAACCCAACCATGGGTAAGAGATTCTCCCACTCTGATGGTTCTGGGCAGTCCTGAAATGCATGGTGTCAGGTAGAGTCCTGGCGAGGCTTCATATTCCCCAGTCAGGAGGGCTTCGGGGCCAGGCCTCATTGGACAAGCCTGAAAATCCAAACGAGGTTTCTTGTGAGGGTTAGGGACTAGGGCCATAGGAGGCCCCTTCAGCCAACCCTGAGGTGGGATCTCATGGGGACTGTGTTGAGGGCAGTTGTCAGGCTGTGCATAAATCCATAGAATTGTGGCGAGCGAGGCC
>RCUC01088581.1:0-15493 GCA_003697995.1 Taxidea taxus jeffersonii
AGGAGCTGTGCATAATGGATGAAACAGATATGCTCTGTCTGTCCTGACATCCTCCCAGTTTTGCCTATTAAATAGGTTAATCATAATAAAAAGAATCTCACAATTAAAAAAATGTGTTCTTGATCTGTTTATTTAGCCCCTGTGGATCGCAACCCATCTGAATTGATCCTCTACCATTGGCTCATGCTCCATCAAAGTCCGCTGGCATTTAAGATGGCATTCAAGCACGACCTGTGGGAAAGCCAACTGGGTCAGACCATGTTTGCAGAGGAGCAGTAGTTTCGGTCATTCTTATTTCTGTCTGCAGTGGAACTGGGAGAGGAGAGGCAGGGTTTCTGGAAGGCTGGGAAGACAATGGTGAGTAAACACCTACAAGATCCCCTGCCCTCATGAAGTGTATGGTCTTATGGGAGACACACAGTCAGAGAATGACTCGAATAAATGTAAGATTGCCACTTGATAATTTTAAGATGGTGTTACGAGAGTGTGGATAGGGGATTTGATCTGGTAAGGAAGGTCAGGGAGAGCTTCCCTGAAGTGGTAATTGAGCTGGGATTTAAAGGATGAGTAGGAAGTACCTGAGAAAAAAAGAAAGGGGGCCGGTCCAAGCAGAAGGGACCAAAGGGGAAAGGAGGGACTGAGAAAGACCAGGGAGCGACAAAGAGCAAACAAGATGCTGGCAAGCTTGGTTGGGGCCTACAGTGCTATATTCCAAAGAGTTTCCAAGGATGCAGTGGCCACACTGACCATACAAATCTAGACTGCCTTTCCACCTCCAGTTGGCCTTCTAACTGAGGAGGCCGTTTTTTTCACACTTGAGTAATGAAAGTTAACAATGCTCAATCTTTGTTGGGATCTCATTTAATGTTTCATGGTCTTCAATTTCCTTTTGAATGGTGTGAAAGGCACAAAGTCATTAGGGTACAAGTGACACCACTTAATAATCAAAGCATTTGGCTTGTGCCATGAATAATAATAAGCCCAGCCACCTAAAATAGGGAAAAAAAAATTAAGATGGGTTATTCCATGGATCACTGTGCCTATTAGGTGATGAATTAAAAGGTTTGAGGAGGAAGAAATGAGTAATACTATAATTAAGAAGCACATCTACCAATGTCATCTGTGGGAGATTACTCCCATTAACAACAGCCATCTTTAGGATGACTTAAAATGCAAAGTGGGTGTTGAAAAGTAACACATTCATTGCAAGTGGACTTGGATCGGGAATTTCTGTGTTTTATCAAGTAGCTCCAGGAGTCTAAAGTGAGCGAGCCCCCAGATTTTGACCTAGAAAAAGTAAAGTAGACCAAAAAAGTAAAATGTCAGGGACCGTGGGTTGACCTACTTGGGAAGACAGAAAAAAGGTTCAGTCAACTGCTCTTTTGGACCAGTTGCACATGGGGTCTTTGCAACAAAGCAGGGTGTGGGCTAGGATGGAGAAAAGGAGGTGACCAAGGGACAGAATTGAAGGAGGCACTCACTCTCAGGGTCATACAGGTGCTGGGTCGGCACCTGAGAGGAAGCCCCTCTTACCTTTTAACCCTTATCACCTGTATGGCCCCAGCCTAGTTCTGGTCCTCAAGGATGGCTTTATTTTCTTTAAAAAGGGAAACATTAGGGGCGCCTGGGTGGTTCAGTGGGTTAAGCCTCTGCCTTCGGCTCAGGTCATGATCTCAGGGTCCTGGGATTGAGCCCCTCATCGGGCTCTCTGCTCAGCGGGGAGCCTGCTTTCCCCTCCTTCTCTGCCTGCCTATCTGCCTACTTGTGATATCTCTCTCTGTCAAATAAATGAATAAAATCTTTAAAAACAACAAAAAAGGAAACATTAGTAGCTTTTAGAAGCATCCGCTTGGCCACTGGACAGATAACAGAGGTGCTCCAAGAGTATTTTTCAAGGGGCCATTAGTAGGAACACTGGCTCAAGAGAGGTAAAAACGTTCTGACTGTGAGGAAGGAGAAGGGCAGAAAACAAGTCAGTAGAATCTGGATGAAGTAACTGGTCATTCTCCCTTCATGGGTACTTGGATGACCCTGACTCTTTTGACCAAAAATATATCGTGGTCATGAGGGGTTCAAATGAAGTAAACATTGAACCAAAAGCCAGGTTATTCTGGAGAAATCTGCAATCCATAATCAAGCCAAACTATATATTCTTAACACATTGTGTTTTGAACTAAAGCAAAAGATGAAAAACAATCTAGTGAATTCTCTCCACCGTTTTTTTTTTTTTAAGATTTTATTTATTCACTCGACAGACAGAGATCACAAGTAAGCAGAGAGGCAGGCAGAGAGAGAGGATGAAGCAGGCTCCCCGCTGAGCAGAGAGCCTGATTCGGGGCTCGATCCCAGGACCCAGGGACCATGACCCGAGCTGAAGGCAGAGGCTTTAACCCACTGAGCCACCCAGGCGCCCCTCCACCGTTTGTTTTATCTTACTTAATCGTGTTTCCCACTACTGGATTTGGATGGCTGGAGAGAACTGAAGTGGACATCGGTGGATGCGTATTCCAACATGAGAGTGAGGTTTCTGGGGAGGAGAAAAAGGTGCAGGAGAGGGTTCCTGCTCCCTGCAGAAAATATCTGTTGTACATTCTGTAAGAGGGACATTTGAATGGTGATGGGGCACGAAAGAGGACATGGTTGGGGAAGAGACATGAATGAAAAGTAAGGTGGGTGCCTGGGTGGCTCAGTGGGTTAAGCCTCTTCCTTCAGCTCAGGTCATGATCTCAGGGTCCTGGGATTGAGCCCCACATCAGGCTCTCTGCTCATCGGGGAGCCTGCTCCCCACCCCCACCCCCGCCACCTGCCTCTCTGCCTACTTGTGATCTCTGTCTGTCAAATAAATAAATAAAATATTTTAAAAAAAGAATGAAAACTAAGGAAGTAACCCTTAGTCTGAGACTTGAAGATCCAGTAGAAGGTTGTCACTTAGCTGATAGGACATATGACTAATCCAAGGAAATACTGCTCAGCTCAGAGAATGAGTCACTGATGGCCATACGAACATGGAACGTGATGACGAAAAAATCCTCGTGAATTGCTTAAGCTCCTCAAGTCCGCTGGATATGGGGAAAAAATAACCTGAGCCCTCACCCCCTCAGGAAATTGCATATGATGGTGGTAAAATTTGCAAAATATAATTCCAACTGTTTGCTCCTTTGCTTTGACTCTTTTAGCAAAATCCTCTAACTAGGGAGAGACTCTACATTTCTGCTCGGAGGACTCTGGTTCCTTACTAAGAACATAACTGCCCTGCTTGCAGATAATCTGCTTTTATTTGGTCACAGATTGATAACTATACCATTCCATGGTGACTTCGGGCTCTCAGCTGGAGCTGCCAGGCACGAGAGCTTATGGAGAAGGGTTAGAACTACAAGGAGGCCAGACACCCTTCAAAATCTTGAGCGTTCTCAGATGAGTAGCCATGTTTTCAAAAGAGTGACAGCCAGATCTGCTGACCTTTAAGAATTACAGGTTAGAAGGCAGAGGGGACTTTCTTTAGGCTTGGAGAGAAAGGGCTTGCGTGCAGGTGTTTGGGGGCATTTTTAGTACATAGCTGTAGTTGAGACAAGGGCTAGGACGCCAAGGGTGCCATATTCGAGGTGGCCACCAGAGCAGATATGCATGGGACAAGTTGTCTGGCAATGGTAAATGGCCTAAAGTAAGTAACGGAAGCAAGAGAGTGTTGTGTTTGTATTCGAGGCCCCTGCAAACAAGTGCTCACGTAGAAAGCTGGTTCTCCACCACTTCGACTGAAGGGGGATTTGCTGAGGATCCCCCGCTTAAAGAGAAAGGATAGGGGAGGGCTAGAGGCTCTGGACCTAGCACCATAGTGATATGAGAGTCACACCTGTCTGTCCATACCTTGTGTTAGAAGGCAAGAGTCGCAAGGAAAGGACCGGATCTAAAAGCCAGGTAAACGTCAAGGACAAGGCAGAGGCAGTCCCTCCACGGGGTGGTAGGGGGCGTTGTTCACTGTCATCACAGCGGCTGGCGCAGGACGAGCACTCAGCAAGTGCTGTCACCGAGCAAAGCATCTTACAGGCATGATCTCATTTCACTGCACCAACCCTGTGAGGTAAGTGGGAGTTCGTCAGGCTGTCAGTCAGGGGTACCTAAAAATACTCCCCCTTTTCTTCTGGAGTCCGTGTTGCTCATGGAGGACAGCTGAGGCGAAACCGAGCTCTAGTGCGGGAAAGTGGCTTGCCCAAGGTGAAACAGTGGGACGTGGAGGAGCCAGGCCTCCCACTGAGCCCAGTGTAATTCCAGCGCCTAGCGCGTGGTTGCCAGGTATGCAAGCCTGGGATGAGGTGCGAGACAGGAGGGAACATTCTGAGGCCCGGGTCCCTGCATGTAGGAGCAGTAACACGTTACTTGCTCTCTACTTGGGTATGCACCTTACTGGTTCCCTGGCATGATCCTTATTACTGTCCCTCTTGAAGAGTTTGTCACCGAGGACTGTTGACATTCTGTGCCGGAGAATTCCCGGTTGTGAGGGGGCTGTCCTGTGTATTGCAAGGTATTCAGCTGCGTCTCTGGCTTATACTCACTCAATGCCAGTAGCACTCCCCAGTCTGATAAGTAAAAATATTTCTAGATATTGTCACATGCCCCTTGTGAGGGCAAAATCGCCTCCAGTTGCTACTGTCATATTATGGGAGCGTGTTGCTCAGGATCCCCTCTGCACCCCTCCCACTTGAGGTCTGTGCCCTCAAGGGCAGGCAACTGCCACACCTCAGCACTCACAGGGACTTGCCCACAGGAGACTAGGTTCGGCTCTGGTCCTCGGACCAGGCCTAGGAAGAGTGTGTGGTCCACAGCAGGTGCTCAGTAATAGAGGAACGCAAGGCGGTCTCTGACCTCAAAAAGCTCGTTGGCGATATTAGGTTCTCTCAGAGCGTGGACTGAAGGCTGCCTCCATCGGAATCACAAAGCATGGCTTTGAAAGTGCTGTATTGGACTTAGCCTAGACCTGTTTGTTGAGACCATGGAGATACTCCCCTCTAGGTGATTCAGGGCCTCTCAAGTTTGAGATCCTTGAGCTTAGCTGGTTCTTCATTGAACAAATGCTGACTGCCCACTCTAAATCCGCCAATGTGCTTGGCTGACTCATGGCAGGGAACAGGAAAGGTAATAAGCCGATTGCTCGGCTAAGATCCCTCGCAGAGTGAGCCTGTGTTCCCCTTTCTCGTATCTGGAAAGAGCCTAGTTAACACGGGGCTTATATGTCATTGGGTGTTAGGAAGCGGCAGAGAGCCACAGCTACAGCCCCTCCCATTCCAGGGCAAGGAGGAAGGAACAGTTGTCAGCTTTGGCTCTGCACCCTTGCGTGGACATTAAACAACCTGACTTCTGCTCAGTGCATCAAGAAACCTTCAGGATATTCTTTTACAGTGAATTAAACCCATTCACTGGCTCTGTGTGGCCCCTCAAAGGACCCAGCAGCTGAGTTTCGTGTGCTCATGGTGGAGGGGATGATCTGTGTGCATCAGAATCAGTGGGTTATTGAGCAGCCCACAACCTACGGTCACAATAAGCCAGATATACTGTGACATGAGCAGAAAAATCAGAAGCGGAGTTGCAGGCTGGAAATGCAGGGGGAAGGCTTGTTTCTTTTTGAGGAAGGACAGTAGGATCTAGTGTGACCCAATGGCTAGTAGAGATGTATATCCTTGAACTAAGATATGCAAATCAGTGCTCTGCGCGGTGAAAACAAATGTCCAGAAATAAAATTGCATTTCACCATAAGTACAACCAAATAAATAATTGCTTGCATATAGACAGGAATCTGGTAATAACACCTTGAAAAAAAATCACACCCAATCTTCAGCTAAACTATTCATTCTTTTCATTAAAAAAAAACTATGAACACACAGTAATGTCTGGGTAATAGTTGTGTAGGGCTGCAGAAACAAAGTACACCAAACTAGGTGGCTTGAAACAACAGCAATTTCTCAGACGGCTCTGGAGGTTACAAGTCCAAAATCAAGGACTAATTGATTATTAGCTGCCATAATTTATAAGGAGACATGTCCCTTCATCCATTATTGAATTATCAGTGATAAACAGTTCAAATAGGAAAGGCAGGAGAAATAATTGATTTTTTCCTTATGTTTACTGATAGCAACAGCTTTTCAAAAGAAGCAAAATGAACGAAGCAGAATAAAACTGCACGAGTAAAACATGCACTACTTCAGTAGCTAATAGTCCTTATTTGATATTTAAAGGCAAGAAACTGGAGACAAATGTTCATCAGGAGTAGGATAGGAGAATTACAGGATATCTCTGTATCTTATTGACATAATAAGGAGAGTAAGTAATTGTATATTCAGTGTGACCTCATCTATGTAAAACACATACTAAAGATAACAATAGGTTGTATGAACCCAGCAGCTCTGGCTACATCCTAGTGGCAGGGATGTGGCTAGTTTTCATTTTCTTCATTCTCTCTGCTTTAAATGTTTACTTATTTATTTAAACCACCCTATTGAAGTATAATTGACATGTAAAAGCTGTACATAATCGATGATTACAACTTGATGAGTTCAGGATAAGTGTGTACCTGTGAAACCACCACCACCGTCAAAGCCGTAAACATACCTCTACCCATCACCTCCCAAAGCTTCCTCTTGTTCTCGTCATTATAGTAATTACGTTGTAGTTATGTTTTATGATAAGAGCACTTAACATAAGATCTACCCCCTTGGCAGACGTTAGGTGTGCAGTACATATGGTGTGTTAGCTGCAGGCCCTGTACTGTACAGTAGATCTCCAGAACTTACCCATCTTGTGAAACTGAACTTGATACCCTCTGGCTCCTGCCTCCCCAGTCCTCCCTCCCCTGGCCTCTGGCAACCACTCTCTGATTCTCTGCTCCTGGAAGTGTGACTAGTTTAGATCCACATAGAAGTGAGATTTTATTTTTGTCTGTGTTTATAAAAATGTCCACAATGACCATGTGTTCATTGTAGAATAAGTTTTATTTATTTATTTTTAAAGATTTTATTTATTTATTTGTCAGAGAGAGTGAGCACAGGCAGAGAGAGTGGCAGGCAGAGGCAGAGAGAGAAGCAGGCTCCCTGCCGAGCAAGGAGCCCGATGCAGGACTTGATCCCAGGACGCTGGGATCATGACCTGAGCCGAAGGCAGCCGCTTAACCAGCTGAGCCACCCAGGCGTCCCGTAGAATAAGTTTTAAAAGTAATAGTGAGTATACCCTCTAGGTCCACCTGTGTTTTGCAAATTTGGCAAGATCTCATTTTTTTATGTCTGAGTAATAATATATAATATAAATATATATATAAATAATATATATATGTCTACATATATATATCTCACATTCTCTTTATTCATTCATCTGTGAATAGACACGGATTTGCTTCCATATCTTGTCTATTGCAAATAATGCTACAACACACATAGGGATGCATCCATCGTTTTGAAATTAGCCTTTTCATTTTCTGTGAGTAAATACCCTGAAGTGGAATTACTGGATCACAAGGCAGTTTTATTTTTAATTTTTGTGAGGGACCCACAGGGTATAATGCTAAGTTAAATCAGTCAGTCGGAGAAAGACAAATAACCATATGATTTCACTCATATGTGGAATTTAAGAAACAAAACAAAAAGGACAACCAAAACCCCAGACTCTCAACTGCAGAGGAGAAGCTTGTGGTTACCAGAGGGGAGGAGGGTGGCAGGGTGGGGAAAACGGGTGATGGGGGTTAAGAGCGCCCTTATCTCGATGAGCACCGAGAAGTGCATAGAACTGCAGAATCATTACATCGGGCGCTCAAAACATAAATAACACTGTATGTTAATTATATGTAGTCAAAAATAAAAGGAATAATACCACTTAAAAAAATAAAAGTGATGGCGAGGAAAGCAGCAGCTCCACTTTGATCATCCCAGTGGTGAATGGAGGTTACAGAGCAGGGGTATTTCACGGGGTATTTCCTGGAGATGCGCAAGTGACTCCAAAGTAAATGAGCCAGGAGCCACACAGGAGAGCCACGTGTTAGCACGATCAGTGTCTCCTTGAGGATGCCGCATCACAGGACGCCCCGTCAGCATCAGAGGCTGTCCCACCCGTGCTGCCCAAGAGGACACTCATGACCTCCCCGCCCCCGACTCTCTCCAGGCCACCAGAATCTAGAGTCAGACCCCGCCCTGTGCAGCCTGTCAGCACGACGAGGTCTTCCCTCCCACCTCCCCATGTGTGTGTGGTCTCCCCACCTCAATCGCCCCATCCAGGAGGATGATTTTCCCAGCCTCCTATTTGGTCCCAGGCGCCAGGTTTTCCACCTGGTCTGTCTTCATTCTGCTGCCAGAGGCACGGTTACTGATGGGCACTGTCATTTGTCTTCCGTGCCCCAGGTGCTGGGACTGTGCCTTAAACTGGTATGTGATGACAGTGATACTCATAGTGATTTTTGATGGCCAGTACTGACCACTTAGCACAGGACTTAGGCACAGGCTAAGCATCAAATGTTTTTCATGGAATATTCCATTTGCTCCTCACCATAACCCTATGACGGGTGTACCATAATTACTCTTATTTTACGTACACAGAAAATGAAGATCGGGGAGGTTAATTAACCTGCCTAAGGTCACAGACACAGTCGCTGGCAGAGCTAGGATTTTTAACCTAGACTGTTGATGAAATCCAGACAGATGAAACTCTTCTGTCTGGGGCTGCCTGAAGACACTCCTGACAAATAGCGGGAGGGGGGGGTGGGCAAGAAAGAAAACAAAAGTGACCAAACATTAATCATCATGGGAGCCAGGTTGACGGGTATGTGGGTTGGGGAGGGTGGTCGGTATTCTCTCACTGCTTTTGAATATGTTTGGAATTTGCCAAAAAACTTATAAAACATGAACTTTGAGCTTTGCTCCCCAAACAACAACCATGACAACAGCTGCAGCACCCAGATGGGCAACCGTTACCCTATCATTAGGAACCCTTATATCATATATCTACCAAATACATCATCAAGGAGGACGACGATGTTATAATTGAGGGCTTTTTGAACCTTGGCGCTGGAGAAGTTGGAGGTGTTATTTTCATCTCCCCAGATAACAGAATGTACCCTATCAACCAAATAGCCCAGCTCTGAGAAGGTAATAACTTCCAGTATCGACCCCGTGCCTGGCTGCATCCGGGGGGACGAACGCACGTGGCCCCTGCCGTAGACAAGCCCAGGGCTGCCGAGCGGGGAGGCCACCAGAACACTCAATTCCAGTAAAGCGTGGGAAGAGCTATATTGGAGGGATGAATGAAGAGGCGTTCGAGCCAGGAGAGGAAATGACTCAATTTAGAGAAAAATGGCATTTGTGCTGGGTTTCTGAGGATAGGAAGGCATCTTCCGGGAAGAGGAAATGCTTGTGCTTGAGGCAAGAACAGAGTCGTGGAGGAGGATTTATGGCTCATTCAGGGAACTGAGCCTGAGTGAGGGGGGACGCTGTGTGCTGAGTTTTGATGGTTGGGCTCTTCTGTGGGGACAGGGAGTGGGAGGGGCCTTCACCTGGACACAGCCAGAGGTGCACCCTGGCCAGTGGGCACTGGACGAGGAGGGATGGGAGACCAGTGAGCTCTGGAAATTAGGGATGCTGGGGAGGTAGAACTGACAAGATGCAGTGGGATATGCCATTAAATCCCACTCTGCCTTTAAGACCGTTTCAGGCTGTTTGTAGAAGCCATATAATTCCCCAAAGGATAGAAAGGTCCTCTAAAATGACCTATGTTTTGAAAGAGTCTCCATCAAGCAGAGATGAGATCTGAGGTAATTTGATTTATCTTCATCCATTTTAATTAGCTTTGCAAACAGATGACCTTGCTAGCCCTGGAACCTTCCTTATGTCAGAATCTGTGTGACGCTAAAGTCTAATTTCTAATTTCCTGTGCCCATTTGCCAAGGCTCGGAGGGGCACGCGGGGGCAGGGTGGGGGGCTAGCATCTTCCTTCCTGCATCTTTCTTGCTTGTCTGTCAGCTGAGTTTTTTCCTCCTAAGCACTAGGGAATAGCTATTAGCCTCAAGATGGGGTTGCCATGGCAGCGAGACAGCAAACAGAGTCAGTGTGGAGTGGGAGGTAGGAAGATGAGGGAGGTGTGGTCCAGCAATTCCCATTCCTACTCAGGGACCCCCTACCTCAGCAAACTTGTTGGCCTGTAGGGGATGGAGTGGCTGAGTCACTCTTGCTCCGAAGTGGGGTTCACTGACTAGGCAGTCAAACTGGACTGTTCTCTGCGGGATGGCTTTTGGGCAAGAGTCAGATCCTCTGGGTTCTCTGGGGGAACATAGATGTGGGAAAGTCCCCATAACAGACAAAGGGTTTGGTAGAAGTTGGGGAGGCAGATGAGGTTTCTAATAAGAAACCGAGGTCAAGTAGTGTCGGAAATGTTTGTAGAGTCTTTAAAAAGTCTTCAAAAAATACCTTGCAAAGCCTTTAAATTTCTCCAACTTAGTTATTCCACTTTTGGGAATATAGCCCAAGGAAATAATCCTACAAATGGAATAATAATAGGAAAAAAATTATACTCAAAATGTTTGTTCCAGCTGTAACCAAAAAGTTAAAATCTAGATGTCCAGGAATGGGGAAACAGTTGAGTAAACTCTGACATATTAATTTGTTGGCATATTATGTGGCCATGGTAATCTGACGTGCTTAGTAAGAGTCTCTGAGAGGGGGGAGGAAAGCAGTCTGCCAAGTTTGTTTAGTAGCGTGATTATCATTTCCTAAAAAGTGTCAAACCCTTGAATCAAAGGAAAGCAAAACCAACCCCCAAATATGAAAATACTGGAAGAAAAAAGCAACAAAGTCCAACTGACCCTTGAAAAACACCGCAGTTAGAACAGACAACCCCAGCCCCCAAGCCCCAAAGACAGTTGAAAATCCATGTCTGACTCCGGACTCCCCCAAAACTTTACTGCTAATAACCTACTGTTGACTGAAAGCCTAACCAGTAACATAAACAGTCAGTTACCACATATTTTGTATGTTATATGTTCCATATACTGTATTCTTAACAAAGGAGTGAGCTAGAGAAAAGAAATGTCATTAAGAGAATCATAAGGAAGAGAAAAATGCATTTTTAGTCCCGCATTGCAAACAATCCATGTGTAAGTGGACCCCCACAGGTCAAACCTATGTTATTCAAGGGTCGACTGTATACACAAGGGTAATTGTTGGGTGATGGAAATATACGTGTCTGTCTGTCTGTTTTTTCCTCTTTCTTTAACGGGACATATTTTAAATGTCTCCACTGAGTATATGTTATTTTTCCTACAGGAAGAAATCATTTTTAAAAAGAAAATCATTTTTGAAATTTCTGTAGTCTGGAATCAGCCATGTTTCCAAATGAACGAGCTGATAATCTTAGCAATAAGTTCAGGTACCACAGGCCACTTATTATCCTAATTTTCGGGCTCTTTTATTGTCAAGGCAATTCTCGGCACTGTGAGAGCCACAAGACCAGATGATACAACAGTTTTGCCCCATGGATATGACAGACTAGGTCTCTTAGCTTCTGGATGGTTCTATCACTGAGCCCTTTGAACAGACTTTGACTCAACCCAGACAATCTGTATGAACACACAGCAGACAGTCCTGTATACAATGCGGAATCTGTAATTAGCCTCATCATTTTTGATTACTTGGGATTCCATGCAGGTTTTAAAGAAATTATCCCACGGTTGAAGAAGGCCTGGGAGAGCGTTTAATTTATCTCCACGTGTGTGCAGGTGGAATTATGCAAAACCTCCCCCCATGAAGGTCCCACCTGCCTGGATTGTTTCCCTTTACCACTGCTCATCAATCTGCAGAGTCTTGGCACAGAGAACAGGCAGGTCTACCTGCCTCTCAGCCACCCACAGCTGTTTAATAGCTGTAATTAGATCCAGAATAATCATGTGGACAAAAATAGCGATTGGAGCTCCGCTGATGTTAGGCAATATAATAGTAATAGTAATGATGATAACGGTTATGTTTTCCGAGTCCTTACAACATGCCAGCAGTAAGCGGCTTACGTGTTTACAGGCATCATCTCCCTTAATCTTCACATCAATTCTATACATAGCAGGTGCATTATTTCTACTTTCAGAGGAGGGAGTAAAGAATCGTAGAACTTTATGTGCTCAAGGTCACACAGCTGAAAACGGGGAAGAGCTAGGATTTAGAGAAGGGAGCCAGGTTATTTAAAATCTACTCTGTCATCACCATTACATCATTTAGTATTTCTATAAAAAGTCTGAGAAGTGGGGTGCCTGGGTGACTCAGTAGGTTAAAGCCTCTGCCTTCGGCTCTCAGGTCATGATCCCAGGGTCCTGGGATCGAGCCCCACATCAGGCTCTCGGTGGGGAGCCTGCTTCCCTTCCTCTTTCTCTGCCTGCCTTTCTGCCTGCTTGTGATCTCTGTCTGTCAAATAAATAAATAAAATCTTAAAAAACGAAAGTCTGAGAAGCTTGGGGCATCACTGCAGTTTCTAAGGATGAGAACACTGAAGCTGAGAGACATTGAGTAACTTTCCCAACATCACACAGCTAGCAGGTGGCAGAACTACAATTCAAAACCAGCTAGTGTATGTGACCCTAGAGCCCGCTTCCTTCCCCTTCCTACAGCACAGAGGCCCTGTCACCCGGCGAAGAATGTCAGGCAAATATTTCACTTCTAACCCTTAACATTGGACCCATTATAGAGCAGGTACTTTACAAGATTTGTTGAAAGCCTGAGTAAATGACATACAGATGCTGAGAAACTGTAAGCAAGACAGTAAAGAGGTCACGGTACATCCATCCATCCCACACAAAATAGTCAACCAACCAAACAAAAGTGTCTTGGAATCGCCATCCAAAGAGCGTTGTACACCATGTATGCGGGTGTTCCCCCAGACCTTATGACCCAAGAGTAAAAGTAGCTCATGCTCTGAGAGATTAGTTTTGCTCTTCTGGAAACTAGGTGCTGCTCTGTGAGGCTGCCTTGCTGGGACATGCCTTTGAATGTCACACGGGAGGTGGTCACCAGGAGCGAGTGAAGTGAGAGCCATCCATGGTGGGAAGATGAAGGACGTGCCCTTGCAGCCCCAGGACGCTCTCTAACTCTGCCCGCAGGGGATGAGATGCAGTCCCAGCCATGGAGGCTATGTCACTCCTTCCCAGCACGGGAGCTCCGGAGCTTCTTCCAGTATTCCAGCAGAACAAATATGTCTTCTGAATGACCCATCTCACTAACTCCTTAGGGTGTGTTTTGCAGCCTTGGTGCTTAGATCATTCTTTGTGGTGGGGAGCGACCCTGTGTACTGTGGGATGTTGAGCACCATCCCCGGCCTCTACTCGCTGGATGCCTGTAGCCATCCCCCACTTGTAAGAACCGGAAATGCTGGGACGCCTGGGTGGCTCAGTGGGTTAAAGCCTCTGCCTTTGGCTCAGGTCATGATCCCAGGGTCCTGGGATCGAGTCCCGCATTGGGTTCCTTGCTCAGCAGGGAGCCTGCTTCTCCCTCTGGCTCTCTGCCTGCCTCTCTGCCTGCCTGAGCTCTCTAATAAATAAATAAATAAATAAATAAATACTCTTTAAAGAACCGGAAATGCTTCCAGACACTGCCAGCGACCCCCTGAAGAACCCTCCCAGATGAGAAGCACCGCGGAAGAGGTGGGCATTGGAAATTGCAAGCTGTAAGGGAAGGCAGGTCTGTGGCCAAGCATCAGGTAGTAGAGTTGGCTCTGAGGCTACATCATCTTTAAACATTGCCCCCTCTCCCTGCCTGCATTCGTGGGAGACAGAGAGGGATGGCAATCCTAACGGCATTCTAGTAGCTGCCATTGCCACTGAGAGCCGTGTGTTCTGTGGTCCTACACACATTATAGCTTCTTCGGGTTAAATGACTTGCCAGAGACCACACAGCTAGTGAGTGACCAGTCTGTGCGTGGTCCCATGGCACTGCAGTGTCTGCATATAAATGACCCTGGGACCTCCCTTAGCCTGATCCCCTCCTGGGTTGCCAGGGTCACTAATTGGAGAGGGGGAGAGAGAAAGCTCTTCCCTCAAAGTATCTCTCCTTCAAAGGTTCCTCTCCCCACAGCCGTTACCACTCTAACCTGCGGGGGGCGCTGCTCTCCTTCCCTGTCTGGCCCAAGTGCACCATTGCAAATTTTAATTATTGAGTGAGTCGAGCATCGGTTATAACATGTAAATAAGGCTTAACTAAAGGCTCAGACATTACCCACTTCAATAATGTACTCATCTTTGGATGAAGACCACATCCTCTCTTAGTCTCAGGATCACCGGGCAGTGATAAAGAACAAAGAACATTGAGGAAATCAGCAGTTGAGAGGGAAAGGGACTTGCCTAAGGACACACAGCTGATCAGCAACAAAGTCTGGATTAAAATCCAGGTCTGCCTGACTTGAAAATCCCAGCTCGTTCCACTCTTCTTGGAAGACTACAGTCACCGTGGATGCTGACAGTCTCGGCCAGCATACTTAGTGACTCGCAAGCTGCCATCACTTGTTCATGGGCGGCAGCAGCAGGAGAGAGGGAAAGGCGGTTGGCTCTGCTTCTCAGAAGACCACCAGTGGAGTCTGGCTTCAGTGCTTCAGCGGAATCTTGACTTTTTGTCACTTGCTTCATTTTCCTGCCTTGGGTTTTTTTTTGGAAATAGGATTGTGGGAGGGAGGTTCTATCCGATTTTCAGATGCAGGTGTTTGAGACCCCCCAGCCGGTACGTCTCATGGACCGTATGAAGGAGCCAGTGAGAATGTTCTTGCTGCTTCCTCTGGGGCTCTAGTAACCTCACCCTCCCTGCCTCCAGCAAGTCAGTAGACCGTACACGGGTGCTTGAAAACCACAACGGTGGGAATCTTTCCACCATGAATACTGGTAAAGGGCTACAAACGAGAGCGTCCCACACCCCCAAGATCCCATTGTTAAAACAGTCCAGAGGATTCCTCCAGCTAAAGCTTTCCATGCCATTTGGAACTTGTAAATAGGTTTACTCTTTAGGCCTAGCCTTCTGGGGACGTCCATTCCCCTCCTCCTGCCTTGGAGACTTGGTGTGGAACAACTTGAGATGCACTGAATAACTTCTTTAAGTGTGATGATCTCATTTCCATCATTGCATTTTAAGAGTGATAGAAACCACTGCTGAGAAATCTGCCATAATTGATTGTGCGTAAAGCACACTGACAATCCTTCTTTCCAACACACACTCTTTAATGAGCTCTTTTAGCGCTGGCTCTGCTAACTGTTTGAATTTATAATGCCCTGGAAACTCAGTGTCTGGGGGTAGAATGGCTATTAGGGAAGAACAACAAAAACAAGATATAAGCCAATAAATTGAGTGCAGGAATTTTTCACCCTTTCTATTCCCTCATGTCACTGCTGTTTCATTCCAAGCCTTTCTGTGTATCTTTTTGGTCCAGAATCTCAAACCTTCTGGTGTTCCCAAACTCAGGAAGCACGAGAAAGACCACACCCAGGTTACCGGATAGCGGGAGGGGA
>RCUC01088582.1:0-13400 GCA_003697995.1 Taxidea taxus jeffersonii
AAAAAAAATAAATGGATTGTTTCTTATTTTTTGGTTATGCTAAAGAAATGCCTGTCTGTAGGAGACATATAGAGATGTCCCTTTATTAATCAATGAAAAACCAATAAACCACCAATACTTATTGAGGAACTGGATTTTAAAGAAGTAACTTAGTTTTCAGAGTTCAGAGAAATAGGAAAATCGGCAAACACACAAAACTAGAAGTGCTCAAGGATTTGGCAGAGACACATAAATCTAAAGGCATTAATGTTCAACATTCTGCCCAAGAAAATGCCAAGAAAGAATAAGCAATATTCTCAAACAGATTAACTCAAGTTCAACTTGCATGGTCATTACTGCTCCTCAAGGAGCTTAATAACCCCTGATGTTGAGATTTTAGGTACTCAATGATCTTAAGACTTTGTGAAATCTGAACTTTGAGAACAGGGACAGCTCACATCTGGAAGAAAGGGAGGAAGCTGGCATTGGAGATGGCCCTCGAAGAAGGCATTCCAAGCAAAGAGGGAATTAGGACATTTGGTGAAAGATGATTTAGGGCAAATGTAGGGTAAGGGCAGAGGGTCATGGAAATGATGCTGGAAAGACTGGTTGCAATAACTGCTCAAAGCTTTATAAGCCAAGGGGAGAGGCAAATTAATTTGGTTATTTGCTTATTAATAAATATGCTTATTTCTGGGCACAAGTGTCTTTATAGAAAAACGCCTAGAGTATGCCATTTTTAAAAAAGATTTATTCTTTTGAGAGACAGAGAGAATGTGAGCCTATGAGTGGGGGGAGGGGCAGAGGAAGAGAATCTCAAGCAGACTTCCTGCTGAGCACAGACACCACCTTCCCCTGTAGGGGCTCAAACTCATGACCCTGAGATCATGACCTGAGCTGAAATCATGAGTCGGAAGCATAACCAACTGAGCCACTCAGGTGCCCCTAAAGTACACCATTTTGAAGCTCCAATTTTTAGGACATATTTATTTTAAGGGAAAATGAGATTAATGGCAAGAGACCTAAAGCCTATGCACTCCTCCCAGTTTCTTAAGGAATATCTACTGAATCATTGCCCATATCACTCTGCCAACAGTCCATGCTAGGCCACTACGTAAACTCTTGGTATCAAAGCTGACGAAGAAGCTCTTCACACAGCGCAAGATATAGTGGTATGAACTGACCAGAACAAACCTGCAGTCCACTTTTATGCAATGGACCACTCTCTACAGCTGATCTTGTTGTGGCTGAGGTCACTGTCTCTGGGACTGGGGTTTCTCCTAGATCCATGTTACTTCACCTGTTCTCCAAAGCTTACAGGTGATAGCTCCTCACTTATCACCACTCACCCTCAAATGCAGTTCACCCGCTCTCACCAATGCCAGTAACACCCTCTACCTGCCAGAGTGTTCCCTTCCCCATGCCTCCCAGAGAAGAGGTCTGGGGGCCAGAAAAAGCCCAGAAGGCCAGGGGTGGTATCCAAAAAAGCCCCCAACACTTTGGGAAGAACCACCATTTAACATGCATGCAGGTGGTGACACATGAGAGAATATTTTTCTATAATGAATTGTTTTCCTTATATTTCACAGGTTAATCCCAGAACACATTGCTTTTCTCAGCACAACTCTAGTATTAGGAAAAATCTAAATTAGTATGAGGAATGTATGAGTATTTACTTCAGGGATTCAATTATATGACCATAGGGGAAATGAAAAAAAAAAAAAGGAATTAAAAAAAAACAGGAGAGTTTTTTTGAACATTAGATTTAAACACAATTACATATAATTTGAGTTGACATACACATTTTCATGAAAATGTAGTGCCTTATTCAGTTTCCTAATGTTCTTCTATAAATTGTCATACAATGTAACCTAAAAGAAATCAAAGTGGAGAATGATCTCCTTATGGAGAACAGAAACTGCAGGAAATAGTGTTGGCATAAGCTTCCTATTTACATGCTTCTTATTGTCAAATAATTTGGTCATAAAAGTTTATGAGTATTAGTACTTGGGCAAGATCAAACCTTTGGAAGGGAGGGAACAAACACAGAGGTAATTTGCAATCTGTCTGAATTACGTAATGGTTACAGGGTGGAAAAAACCCAACCTGCAGAGCCATGGTGTAGAGTTGCCAAGCAATTCAATTATTTTTTCCAGGTATGCAATTCTGACATGACCAAGCATTTGACAGTGACTTCTGACACTCCTCTTTTATAGTGTCTACATGGCTGATAAACTGTATATTCAAGAACATAATTCAGAAAAAAATATGTTAGAAAAAGTGCTTTCCTTTGAAGAACAGGAAAATTTGAAGCTGCTTGGCTTGATCTTTTTTTTTAAAGACTTTATTTTTATTTATTTGACAGAGAGAGATAGCACATGCAGGGGGGAGTGGTAGGCAGAGAGAGAGGGAGAAGCAGACTTCCCGCTGAGCAAGGAGTCTGACACCGGGCTTGATTCCAGGACTCCGGGATCATGACCTGAGCCAAAGGCAGTTGCTCAACCAATGGAGCAATGGAACCACCCAGGCACCTGGATTTTTTTTTTTTAAATAACTTTTTTTTTTTTTAAGTAGGAGTCCAGCATGGGGCTTAAACTCATGACCCTGAGATCAAGACCTGAGCTGAGATCAAGAGTTGGAGCTTAACTGTCTGAGCCACCTAGGCACCCCACTGGCTTGATCATCTTAACTGTGGGAAAACGAGACGGCCCGTTTATGCTTCAGATATTCCCATGCACAAAGTGCCTGTTAGTGTTAGAGGCCACCTGAATGGGGAGATCAGCTAGACGTCTACTTATGTCCAGGGACCATTTTTCACCTCTGCTTTGTACTCAGGGAAGCCAGAGGAAAAGGAACCTGAATGATCTGGATCCAAGGATCGAGAACTTCAGTAGTAAAGGTATGAACAGGTGTCCACTGGGTATGATCTGTTTTTATGTAACTGTATCCCCAGCTCCTAGCCCATCACCGGACACACAGTAGGCCCTAAATAAGTATCTGCGGACATCATACAACATCAAAATGACGTCTGAACGGTACCTTTATTCAAAATCTCCATCTTCCCCTTCTTGGCCTGAATCTTAACCACATTAAAAAATCCAGTTTGAATAGCATTTCAATTAAATTATGCTTCATAAATATTTATTCACCATCTACTAAATCTGCATGGCTATTTGGCCAAAGACGCAAGTAAGGCTAAGACAAGAACCTTTTCTAGACTAAAATAATCTTTCTTTGAATACTACAGCATTTATTATTTGAAACATTACTGTCCCTCTTCTGCTGCCTTGAATCTTGATGTATATCCCAGTCTTATGCACACATGTACAGGCATAAAGCACTGCATCTTCTCTCTGCCTTCAGCAAACGTTTTCTGCCTAAAGTATCCTTTTGACACTTACACTTGAGTAGAGAATTCTCATTCTTTAAAGGTTAGTCCAAATAGCACTTCCTCTATGAAGTTCTTCTATTCTTTGTACAGAATTAGCTATTTCAATCTAATGGGTATGGAGACCCAAAAGTGGGCTGCCTTGTATTTTAATTAGCTGTCTCTCTCCTAGTTGACTGGTAACTCATTGGAGCCTGTTGGTGGTACCTGACCCACCTCTCCACTGGGTTAGCCCAGCGTCCACTACAACAACCACACTCACGGCTCCAGAGTGTCTGTCTGGCTGGAGTTGGGAAGCAGATACGGGAATCAGGGGACAGAACTGGATGGGAAATGGGTGCATTCTCTTTAATATTGCACTAGCATGTCCTTCACAGGAGGCTAAGAAAAGCAACTTTTCATGCTGAAGGGGTTGGACAAGGACCGACAGAGGTCTTGGCATAGCTACTGCCACTGGGTTTACTGAACTGAAAGAAATACCGGGAAACAGTGATACTTGATCCCCTTTTCAGGGACCAGACTTGTTAACAAAATTATTTTAGAAGATGTTCCTTTTTCCTCAAGAGCACCTAAAGGAGGCAATGAGGATATGAAGTCCTCTCAGACACAAGCTTGTTCAAGCAAGCCTGGATTCAATGTGGGGAAAACGCTACAGTCTTGAGACTCAAACAGTGGGCAGGGCACCCACGTGCTTAAGTCTGTCTCTAAAGGAGGCATTATCCTCACTACAGCTTCCCTGGCTAGAAATCATTCGGAGACAGCTGAACAGCTCTTCCAAGGAGGGTGAAATCTCAGAGCCACCTTGTCTTGCTTAGAGGGAAAGCATTCAGAGCAGGAGAGGAAACAAAAGGAACAGGCAGAGAGGAAAGGCTTTTTCTCTACACCATCCTCACCATAAGTAGAGCAGGGAAAAATCATCCTAAGACTGGGAGCAAGTGCCTGTGTCTTTCTCTTAGTGTCTCACCACCTTTGTAAGAGAGGCCTCCATGAGACCACTGGGTCACACCCTTGTCATCAGAAGAATGACCAGATACATCTCATTTCTTCAAAGTAATGTAAAGGATGAGGATACAGACTTCTAGCTCTTCCTCCTCTAACATCCTGGAGATGTTCAGTGGGTTCCTGATTAATGGATATCGAAAAAAATCCAACACACACATGTGCACACGGGGAGCCGTCTACCACACCCACAGCTGCCATATGTTGAAGCAAGGAGGGAAGGTTGTGACCCAAGGAGACGCCAGTTCTACTATCAGCCGTGAACATTTGGTTTCCCGGAGCTTTTATTCTCTTATATAAAATACAAATTAAAAATTCCTACTCTTGGGGTGCCTGGGTGGCTCAGTGGGTTAAGCCTCTGCCTTCGGCTCAGGTCATGATCCCAGGGTCCTAGGATCAAGTCCCACATTGGGCTCTCTACTCAGCAGGGAGCCTGCTTCCCCCTTTCTCTCTGCCTGCCTCTCTGCCTGTGATCTCTATCTGTCAAATAATAAATAAAATCTTAAAAAAAAAATTCTAGTCTTCCATACATGGCTGTTATAAGAATTAAAGTAAATACACATAAAAGCACTATGAAAATGGTAAAGAGCAATAAATAAAAGCTGAGTCCTTATGACATCATTTTTATGCCCCTCAAGTAGGAGACTACGTCCTATGGGCCTGGTTAAAACGATCAGAGCTGTAAGAATGAACAGGATTGAACTGGATTGTTTCAGATATGAAATATGAATCTCCAAAATGCATGTTTTGGATTCAAAGGGCAAAGAACCAAAGAACAAAAGGAGGTCCTTGGTCTCCCACTAGCAGAGAAAGGCTGTGAACACATTCCTGAGATCCTCTAGTTTATCTACTGAGAAACATCCGAGGGCTTCTCCAGGCCTGAAGTCTTTCCCCAGATAAACATGTGAGGTGCTTAAGTAATTACAAGTTCATTTATGAAAGGAAATGGCTATTTTCTCCCGATTTTATACTCTTCCTGTTAAAGTCTTTAGATGATTTAAACTGAAAAGGGAAAGAAAAAGCAATATGAATATAAAGTAATGTTTTATAAGGAACAAATCCGTCGTGTAAAGTAAATGACAGCTTTAGAAAAATCCAAACAACTCAATATATTGGAACACAATTTTATTTCCCCTTCAGATACTTGTTTTTATAGATCTTGGTGAATAATTTCAAAATAAACATATATGCTTTAAAAGTAAGCAGATTATAGAAGAGAAAATGAGAGAAGGGGCTCTAACAGTTTCTGAAATTAGAATTTTAAACAATAAATGAGTCTTAAAATCCACCATGTCCTTGGGCTCTAGCCTGATGTCTCCCCAACTCTTCACCAAGATACCTTGGATCAGGGAGTCAGGACTCCAGGCAGCAAAGCTGGTGGAGTCAATGCTGGGGCTTCTCAACTGCATTCTCTAGCTTTGGTCCTATACTTCTGCTTTGAGCCTCATCACCTAGACCCACCACAGTGCAACAGTGTTCACCTCGGGACCCATAGCCATGGACCCCATTTGTGGTTTTTGAGCCAGTAAAACTCAGCAGGGTCTTGCTATAGATTAGAAGAAAAAAGAACCTGAATCCAAAAAAGTGTGATAATGGGTTTCTGAATTAGTGTTATAGTCAGAACCCTGAAGATGGCATTCATTTGTGACATTTGTGAATTTTCCCAGATAAGGGAAAATAACTAAACTCTAGAATTTAAGGGATTGCTTTGTACAAATTCATACAATTATTACCAGTTTTTGTGATTTTATGGAGATTCTCAAGGGTATTAATTTGAGTTCCTAATAATATGTCATTAATTAGCTTTGTTTCTGTTAAAGTACTATATTTAGTTCTTTGTGATTACATGTTCCTTGATTTTTTTGTTAAGTATAAATACTGCCAGTCACCATTACCTATGAGGGACTCCAATAGAAATGAGCAAGAATAGAAAGGACGCATCTGTAGATGTGTACCTGTGAAAAAATTAATGGATTCACATGTCACATGACACTTACCTAGTTAGGGACCTGAGCAGTTATCACTGAGGACTGGCTTTAAGAAATTAAAATATTTGTTGTGGGGTGCCTGGCTGGCTCAGCAGGAAGGGCATGCAGCTCCTGATCTCAGGGTCATGAGTTCAAGATTACTTAAATATATAAAACCTTAAAAAAATGTTTGTTGCATTTTTCACAAAGAAATGAGCAATTCTATGGTTTCCCGAGGATATCCCATGTATGCATAGTTGCTTCAAATAGAGTAAAATCAATCTTCACATACTCATATGATGAGATCATGAGGAAAAACTGTCTTTCTCTTATAGAAGACAACATGCTTCATGTATTTCAGGGTTGTCCCTAATAAAACACATATTATCTTACATATTGGTCACCACATCCGACTCAAGAGGGAGGATTTCTAAGGTCTTTCCCAAGCTACGGCCATTCTAAGTTATTGAGGCAGCACCCACCCAACTCCCAAAGAACTGGAAGGAAGGTCCTTCTCTGCAGACTCCCCATGACCCCATCCCCTCCCCCTTCTTAGTATATCCAAAGCTCTTCCAAAGCAGCACTTAGCATATCGTGGTCTCTGGTCTTTTGCAAGAACCATGTTGCACTGAGCTCCTACATAGAGGACAATGGCCATGTCTTTTTTAAAATTTTATTTTATTTAAATTCAATTAACATATAGTATATTATTAATTTCAGAGGTAGAATTCAGTGATTCATAAGTTGTATATAATACCCAGTGCTCATTACATCATATGTCCTCCTTAATGCCCATCACTCAGTTACCCCCACCCCCCACCTCACCCCTAGCAATCCTCAGTTTGTTTCCTATAGTTAAGAGTCTCTCTTATGATTTGTCTCCCTCTCTGATTTCGTCTTATTTTACTTTTCCCTCCCTTCCTCTATGATCCTTTTTTGTTTCTTCAATTCCACATATGAGTGAAATTATACAGTAATTGTCTTTGTCTGATTGACTTGTGTTTTATTTATCTGGGTTCCCAGGGCCTGCCCAAGGAAAGGGTCAAAACATGTGTGCCAAATAAAACTAAATTGATTGGGGCGCCTGGGTGGCTAAGTGGGTTAAAGCCTCTGCCTTCGGCTCAGGTCATGATCCCAGGGTCCTGGGATCAGGGTCCTGGGATCAAGCCCCCCACTGAGCTCTCTGCTCGGCAGGGAGCCTGCCTCCTCCTCTGTCTGCCTCTGTGCCTACCTGTGATCTGTCAAATAAATAAATAAAATCTTTAAAAATAAATAAAAATCTTAAAAAAAAAAACTAAATTGATTATCAGAACTGAATACAGTAATGAGCTAGAGGAAGATGTGGCTGATTGTTTTCAAAGTGTATTATCCATATACATAAAAACCAATTTTACAGGGCCAGTTTGATCAATGAAGTGAATACATACACATTTTTTTCCCACTAGGGTATTTAGGATTACAAAATGCAGTAAACAAAAAACCCAACAAAAACAAAGCACCAACTCATGTTTACTTTCAGTATTGCACAACAAAGGAACAGTCAACAAAACTAAAAGGCAACCTACCTCCATAATGGGAGAAGATATTTGCAAATGTCTTATCAGATAAAGGGCTAGTGTGCAAAATCTGTAAAGAACTTACTAAACTCAACACCCAAAAACCAAATAATCCAATCAAGGAATGGGCAGAAGACACAAACAGACATTTCTGCAAACAAGACATCCAAATGGCCAACAGATACATGAAAAAAATGCTCCACATCACTTGGGATCAGGGAAATACAAATCAAAACCACAATGAGATACCACCTCACACCAGTCAGAATGGCTAAAATTGACAAGACAGGAAATGACAGATGTTAGTGAGGATGTGGAGAAAGGGGAACCCTTCTACACTGTTGGTGGGAATGCAAGCTGGTGCAGTCACTCTGGAAAACAGTATGGAGGTTCCTCAGAAAGTTGAAAACAGAGCTACTCTACGACCTAGCAATCACACTACTGGGTATTTATCCAAAGAATAAAAACATAGTGATTCAAAGGGACACCTGCACCCCAATGTTTATAGCAGCAATGCCCACAATAGCCAAACTATGGAAAGAGCCCAGATGTCCATCAATAGACGAATGGCTAAAGAAGATGCAGTGTGTATGTACACACACACACACACACACACACACACACTAGAGTATTTCTCAGCCACCAAAATGAACGAATCTTGTCATTTGCAATGATGTGGATGGAAATAGAGGGTATTACGCTAAGCGAAATAAGTCAGAGAACAAATACCATATGATTTCACTCATATGTGGAATTTAAGAAACAAAGCACAGGGGATAGAAACACAGATGAACAGAGGGGAAGGAAAGGAAAAATAAAATAAGATGAAAATAGGAAGACAGGGGGCACCTGGGTGGCTCAGTGGGTTAAAGCCTCTGCCTTTGGCTCAGGTCATGGTCCCAGGGTCCTGGGATCGAGCCCCGCATCAGGCTCTCTGCTTGGCAGAGAGCCTGCTTCCTCCTCTCTCCCTGCCTGCCTCTCTGCCTACTTGTCATCTTTGTCTGTCAAATAGATAAATAAAATCTTTTAAAAAAAAAAATAGGAAGACAAACCATAAAAGATGCTGAACTCTCGGGAACAAGGTTGCCAGAGGGGAGGTGGAGGGGGGATGTGGTAACCGGGTGATGGGCATGAAGGAGGACACCTGATATAATGAGCACTGGGCATTATATGCAACTGATGAATCACTAAATTCTACCTCTGAAACTGGTAATACAGGATATGTCAATTACATTGAATTTAAATAAAGAATTTAAAAAAGATATATGTAAATAAATTTAGAAGGGGAAAAAAACCCTACTGTATTTCATATTCTGCTCAAGAAAGAAACTCCTTTTCATCCTGTGCATTAGTTGGGACACTGGAGTATACCGCCCAGTGCAGTGACTGAATCTGAGGCTGGACTACTCCCTTCATTACCCAACCTACTTTCTGGCCCCCTGCCCTTCAATTAGCCGGTGTACTAAGACCAAGTAAATGGATTTTAAAATAAAACTGGAGGAAAAAAAAAGTCACGAAAGAAAACCACAAACAAAAACAAAAGCAAAACACACACACACACACACAAAAACAAAGCAAAAGCCTACCTCTCTACATAACAGGTCACAAACATGAATAATATTCGATTATAATATGATTACATCTATAACCATAGCAACGCAATCCAAGAGGACTTAACTTTCTTATAACAAATAACAGTGTGATTTTATAAAGCTAAGTAAGCTCTTGAGCAGACACACACAGATGAAACATCCCTACTTGGTTTCAGTTCAAGAGAGCCAACAGGAGAAGGTCTACTAAATTTAGCCACTGAGCTCATTTCATCACTAACCTGTCCTGAAAGAGGTCTCTGCGGACAGAAGAAAAACGGCACGGGGACAACACACTAGGACGGGATTAACCTAGTTAAGAGGCAGACTGCAGCCAGAAAGGGTCACAAAGAATATCCTGCTAGGCTCACAGCACCTGTCCAGGCCCCAGGGCATGGCAGACAGCCACACCTTTGTGAACCCCAGAGTGTTTCTGTGAAGCCTAGTTCCTTTCCAGAGAGCCATCAAGGCCCCAGAATTGTAAATGCGACCACAGCTACTGCATTAGGACCAGCTGAATCTAGAAGCTTTCCCGGAAGAAAAAAAAAAAAAAAAACAACCAGAAACTTGATCCAAGACAGAGCTTGAAACAATTTGGAGAAGCACAAATTGAAACTGAATCAAATACTGATCATGTTTCTTTCTAAGCTAGTGAAGAAAATACCTAGATTTTCCATCTGAAAAAATAGTTTAATTCCAATTAAATCTTACTAAAATACTAAAATGCTCAGGAAGGTAACTGAGCCGTCAGCCAGCAAAGGATAGTCCAGGCAGTGGCCCCCAACCCCGACATGCAATTTGCATCTCTGAAGGGGTAAAAAGTCAGCAGTCGGCCTGTGCTGCGGGGTGGGTGGGGAGGAGGAAGGGAAGGTTGCACAGAGAGGACAGGCAGGCTGCGCTAGGCTTTGGAGGAATGGGAGAGCCACCGGTCCTGAGGTTGCTGGCCAAGCCCTCCTGCAGTGACTCAGCAGCAGACCCAGTGGCTTTGCTGCTTAGAGCCCCGCCAGCAGGAGAGGGTGAGGACACACAAAAATGGGTGCTGAAAGTTTCAAGGGAGACTTGGTGTATTGGAACAGGGGAAGCGGGGTGCAGAGGAAAAGGAAAAGGGACATCTCTTCCACCCCCATCAAATTCCTCTTCCCGTTTCTCTCCGTTCCCCTCTACATAGTCTGTTACCTTTCCTGTCACCTCCGACATGGTATCTCAAGTTGTGAAAGCTGTTTTTTTTTCTTCTTTTCTGGATTTTTAACACCATGCTGTCCATCCTTCCTCTGAGTACCTTATAGGATATTCACTGGTTTGAGCTGGTACTGGAGCAAATACAAAGTATCTCACCCCACAAAAAGCCATGGGAATTTCAGGAAGCAACTGAACTATAACTTAGTATTTTGAAGCTGAATCAGTCTGGTGCCTCATGGGAAATCCACAAATACTGCTCATTTTTACAACAGATTCAGGCAAACTGTATGGTGTGATTACAGGTGCACATCCCTGTTAAACTGCTTTCCATTTACCAGCCCCATCTTCCACCTGAAACGCAAAGGCTGCTTTTCACAAGAAATGAATGCACACTAAATATGCATATGATCCTATGACCCAGATGTACTGTTCAAAGGAGATTTTCACAAGGTTACATTCTTGGGATAAAATACCAGGAGATAAGAGTGAGTCATTTTCATTGTTTTGCAACTCACTGCAATCCATCTCCAAGTGTTAGGCCTTCTCACACCACCTCTCTTTTAAGATGCTTCTATACAAGGGAATGTCATACAAAGGCAGAGGATTCTGAAGAAAAACGAAGACATGTGAAGCAGTAGGTTACTTCTCTATGAGCTATGAAGTAAAGCTAATGCCAGGTTTAGTATTAGCTGGACGGAGATCTCTTGGCTGGAAAGAAAAAAAGAAAATAATGCAACTGGGGGAAAAAATGCCAAGGGGGAACTGCCAGAATTAGAGCCTAAGTCTTTAGCAAAAAGAATTTTATTGAATAAAGAAAAAAATCAGTTTAAATATGTGAAGTTAAAAATAAATAAATAAATACGTGAAGTTATTTTGTGTGTTTTCCCATAAAATACAATCACACACAGTAAACTGAAGTCATTAAAATAAAAGTTGAGGGACACCTGGGTGGCTCAGTGAGTGTCTGCCTTCGTCTCAGGCCATGATCTCAGAGTCCTGGGATTGAGTCCCACATCAGGATCCTTGCTAAGTGGAAAGCCTGTTTCTTCCTCTGCCTGCTGTTGCCCCTGCTTGTGCTCTCTCTTTCTCTCCCTCTGACAAATAAATAAAATCTTTAAAAAAAAAATAAAATAAAAGTTGAAGGAAAAAAATATTACCCAAGAATTTGTCTACTTAGAAGTATGATGAGGGGCACTTGGGTGGCTCAGTGGGTTAAGCCTCTGCCTTTGGCTCAGGTCAGGATCTCAGGGTCCTGGGATCGAGCCCCGCATCGGGCTCTCTGCTCAGCGGGGAACTGCTTCCTCCTCTCTCTCTGCCTGCTTCTCTGCCTACTTGTGATCTCTGTCTATCAAGTAAATTAAAAAAAAAAAAAGAAGTATGATGAGAAGAAATCCCTTAGTGATTTTTCTTATCCTAATAGCAAAGTCCTAGCTGCCTGAAATGTCTTCTAGAACAGTGAAGGATATAAATAAACTCATAAATAAATAAATAGAAAGATGGCATCTTCCTGTGAAATGCCATTGCTGAAGAGAAGAGTCACAGACTAAATTATGAATGAGGAAACTGTGCCCGATAGGTTTTGGATATTTTAGCTTCATTTCTAGTGGTTTGGGGTTTCTCTAAAATGCACTGCAAGGTCTTGGCTACGGCATAAGGTGCCCGGGGTGCTTGTTAAAATACAGATTTTAGACTTCACATCCAGAGAAACTGATTTAGAAGGTCAAAGATCCGAAGAACGTGCATTTTAAGGAGCCCCATAGATTATCAATGCATACGGTCTACAGTCTGAGGAAACCACTGCCTAAAATTAAAGACCCATTTTTGTACTACATGGATTAACATGATTTAGGCACACACACACATACACACAAAATGTGAACCTCTACACTATAGTATTTTTGAGCAAAAAACTGTTTCAGAGCAGAAAGGAACCTTTGCATCTACTTTATTCTCCTGAATCACCAACCCTATAACCTTAGGCAGCCAGTGAGTTATCTTTTTTTTTTAAAGATTTTATTTATTTATTTGACAGAGAGAAAGCTCACAAGTAGACAGAGAGGCAGGTAGAGAGAGATGGGGAAGCAGGCTCCCTGCTGAGAAGAGAGCTGATGTGGGGCTCGATTCCAGGACCCTGAGATCATGACCTGAGCTGAAGGCAGAGGCTTAACCCACTGAGCCACCCAGGTGCCCCGCCAGTGAGTTACTTAATAAAAATTATCAGTTCAGTAGTGACCAGAATGGGTTCTAGCAGGTTTCATCCAGCTGCAAGCAGCTGTAAAATGCATACCAATGCTTTAAGAGAATGGTACAAGAATCTTTCACAAAGGCCGCTGAAAATTTTGCTGACTTTGCCTTATTAGAAACATGAAAGATCGGCAAAAAAATTACATTTATCACCTGAACATTTATTACATCTATTACTACTCTATCTAAAAATCCTAATTGCCTCTCACCGCATCTGCTAGCCAAAACTCCCCATGCTTATTACAGAGAATGCTGTTCACAGGCTCATCCACCACTCAACTCCTTCCTTCCCATCTCTTTTCTTGATAACCAGCCCCAAGCCCCTTATCCGCATGTGCACACACCCACTATGAGAGTAAAGATACACATTTCTGTCTTTGCCCCTAGCAGTTGCAAATGGATTTTCACTCACTCGGCAACAAGCATCTCTGAGGGAAGAGTGTATATTAGGCACGGTGAAGAAAATGGAATTACCAACAATTATGACATTGAAGGGATA